>CAKNWU010288664.1:0-10436 GCA_932072015.1 Andricus quercustozae
GCAGACTTAACTACTTTTTGCACATTTTATGCGTTACCGCACCTTCTCCTAAGGCTGACCAAACAATTTCGGTCACCTCAGCTGCATTTTTTTCAATTGGACTACAAAAAGAATGCAATGACTCCAATGTTCCTTGTCGGAGACCATTGTATACACTAACAGGAAAAAATTCAAGTTGACCAAGATTTGCAAGACATCAAAGTAAAGGCTCTAATTAATTTGTAGACCTAATATAGTATACGTCAGTTTGATATTGTATAAAGTTCTCTTTCCACTTAAAATTGTTGCGATTGAATAGAAATTCTTTAGTTTGAATCGGAAAATCAAATTTTCATCATGTTAGATCGACTTAATACTCATTTTTATCTGACTTTAGGATCATTTAAAATTAGATACAGCGTTGGGGGGGGGGGGTACTTACAAAAAAATTAAGTACAGCTACAGTTACTTACCCTCCTCTCCCCTATATGCCATTCTTTCATAAAATCTTTAAGATAATATTTCAAAAATTCAGTAAAGATACACTAATTTAAAAACTTCAAATACACTGAAAAAATGGTTAGCTGAGCCAACTACTTAGTTCGCAAGATATGGTACTGCTCTTTTATTATTTGGGACAACCATTTTATTATTTATTGGAAATAATTAAATAGTCATTGCAATTAATGAGCTGGCTGTGCCATCTAATAAAATAGCAGTAACAAATAACAAAATAACAGTAACATATTTAACAAACTAAATAGTTGGCCCAACTAACCATTTTTCTCAGTGTATGAACATTGAAATCTCACTGATTCATATTTAGAGAGTTGGCATCGATTTTCGCCAATAATAACAGGTGAACAATTTTGAATTTTTTAAATATTGTATTTTAAGCAGAATTTTTTAACGTTCGAGGGGTGGAATTGAGGTGGTTGGGTGTTAATTGGGCAGAATTAGTTTCAATCGATTTATTATTAAAATTAATGATTAAATTATTGGCCTAAACTCTTCGTACATACTTATCTATTTCCCTAATCCAATGATTCACGTGACTTCGGTCTATGCATAATACTGTTCAAATAAATAGCATTAAGAAAAAAAAAATACGCTAAAAATACTTGAACAGAGTATAATTACCAACTTTTTAAAACACAAGCTACAAAAACAACTTCTAGTATCATTAAATTGTCCATAATAAGGTATTGTTGACATTTTCTAATGTAGTGTGCAAAGTAAATTGTGTTTTTTATAAACCTTTATCTCTATTCTTATCATCAAGCGACATGCTAACTATTCTTTTTCAAAAATCTACATTTAAATTTTAAACTATATTTATTTGTTTCCAATCTTTTCACTGCCTACTTGATTAATTTCAATATATTCATTTACTTTTATCCGTTAAAACTTCTGCTGCAAACATTTTACAAATTAGATACTTATAATGAATAACATTTTTTACGCATAGTTGATGTAATATCAGTTAGAACTTATGCCGCTTTCTCTTTCAATTATAAGTATTCATTAGTGTTTCTAATACAAGGATACTTTACATTTCTGGAACTACAAAATTTAAATAAAAAACTAGTTATCAAAAATGAAGGGAAAAAATTGTTTAAAGACTGTGTGGATGTCTAGCAACTTGTTAAGCTTAAATTATATGTTATATTGAAAATTTTTCTATATTTTGTACATGTGCCAAGAAACAAGAAATTAATAAGCATCGACTAGCAAAGCATAATTTACTTAACGGTATATGTAAATTATTGTAAATTAGAAAATACAATAATTAGAAAAATAGTCATTTCAAATGCATATCTTACAAACGTATTAAAAAAGCTAATTTGAGTACAACCATCTTTGAAAGGAATATATAGAAAGTATAGTATAATACAATGGAACTGGAGCCTAGATTTTTACACGAAGTTATCAAGTTCAAGAAAAATTCGAATAGATCCGGATCATAAGTTCATCCTATATAGAGGATAGTACTTAATTATAGATACTAAAACTATTCTATAAACACAATCTTCTTAGATAAAAGATACGAGAAATATTAGCATTTTTCCAAAATGTCTTTCCCCAAACTTCCTTCACTTAAGCGGTCCTGAAAAAAAAAATTAAGAAAGCAATCGCGAAAGACACGAGGTCGTCGTCGAAGAGGTTTCTAGACATCAGAGTACCATTTTAACTCTCGGGCTCGACCCCTGGCCATCGGTTGCACTGTTTACCCTCGGTAAAACAGAAGGCTAACCGAACCGAGCAAATGAAATCCAAAGCCTATTTTTGCGTCCTAACCAAATAGCGGTCTGCAAGGTCTCCTGGGAAGGAGAAAGAGATAAATAAAACGGGTTAGCACACGGAACCGAAAGAAATAAAGGAAAAAATATTAAGAAAAAAAAAGTTGCTTAGCCTCTAGAGTCTAGTGGAATACTTGGTGATGACCGAACTTCGATCTTCATACGAAATCCGGAATACGAAGTTCGACATGTTGGTACTCGAGGCATTCCTGAGAGTATGTGTAAATTGGATGAAGAAGCGGCGGTTTCAATGGCGACTGCCACCTTTGATCTTCTACCGCTTCGTGTCCAACAGTACACACCTTGCTCGCTCAGGAAGATATCGAGTGCCTCTACAACACCACAAATCTGGAGTCCAAAAGCTATCTCCCGACGCTGCGTCATCGTCCGACACGATCGAGTCGAGATTGGTTTGCGATAGTGCAGTTAAACAAACAGTTAAAGAAACGATCGGAATCGAATAAGAAAAAGGACAGAGAATTATATTGCGAAAATACAAACTGGATTCAACATTTCCTTAAAGACCTCCAGACATCCAGACCACATACCTCCTAAACAGCTTAACACAAAAAGGTTTCGAACTTTCGAGAGTATGTGTTTCAAGTCTATGAAAAGTTAAAATTAGTTCAAACATGCTTAAACAATCACATGCATTTCTATTCAATAGGGACTGAATAAACAATCTGGTACGAAGTTACTGGCATTTATTAATGCACTTTATCGTCCTGATCGAAAATGATCCGGTGAAAGTTCTCTACTATGGCTTTTGGACGGAGAACTTTTCAATTTTTATTAGTAGGAATAAGAAAACACACGTAACGCATTTCAGTGGAAGGAAACAAGTTTTTGACGAATTTATGGGTATTTCAATACCATCGCGAAAAGAAAATGTTGTTTAAAGACATATATACTCAATTGTATATGCATGATAGGAACAAAAAACTAATCATAGTTATAATTATTATTGAGATCAAAGATATTTAAAAGGTTTTTGGAACAACTTTTTACCAAGAACATATTAGCCATTTTAGACCTATTATCAATACATCCATTATTCCATATCAGTAATTAGAATCCAATTTAACTCTGATGATTTAGTTTTAATTTATGATAAAGGCAATAAGGATTATGGAAGATAGGTAGCAATTATACGGATATATAGTGGTATCTTCTCTTGTTAGCCTAAATTCCAAGGTGATATGTTTGATCCAAAGTCGGATCAACACTGTACAATATTGGCAACATGAACTACATTAACTAGCACAATTTTTTATATAGTTGTCAATCCTTTGCAACGTTTTGACCTCACTTCAGATCAAAAATGGTGCGAAACCTGCGCGCATAATATAACCTTTGTACCAATTCTTGTATTTGCAAACATTATAGATTAGTGCCTATGCTATTGTAAGATATGTTTTATCCAGAAGAATAACTACACAACAATTTTAATGAAGATGATCAATTTTTGTAGATTCTGAATCAGAGAGTGGTTCTCACAAGGCAGTGGGGAGTGCTCGAGGATCAGGGGGACACAAAGGAGGTGGTGGTTCCGATGGAAAACCAACAAGGGTGAGAACTGTACTCAACGAGAAGCAACTGAACACCTTGAGAAATTGTTACAATCAGAATCCGAGACCTGATGCCCTCATGAAGGAACAATTAGTGGAAATGACTGGACTTAGTCCTCGAGTTATTAGAGTATGGTTCCAGAACAAAAGGTGCAAAGACAAGAAGAAGACGATAGCCATGAAGCAACAGATGCAACAGGAGAAGGTAGCGAATTATAATAATATCTTCCATCATGTTCATATTTAAATTTGGAATATTATAACCCACATATACCATCTTAATAGACTTGACAATTAAAATTAATAATTTTTGGAAGAAATTGATTTGCTCACTGTATGGTGGATCTTAGGCAAGTATTTAATATTACGAAGTATTTTCCGTTGCAGGACGGGCGAAAATTGGGTTTCGGTGGAATGCACGGGATTCCTATGGTGGCCAGTAGTCCTGTACGACATGAAAGTCCCATTGGAATGACACCCTTGGAAGTGCAGGCGTATCAACCACCATGGAAAGCACTCTCGGACTTTGCCCTACATACGGACTTGGAGAGATTAGATCCCAATGCTCCGTCGTTTCATCACTTAGTTTCCCAAGTAAGTTTTTATGTTTATTATATATAAGTATGCGCTGTCTGAACATTTATTTTATTATCAATTCTTTCAGTCTAGAATTTATACAAATGCAAATATAACCCCAGGTTCTAAATTGTCTTGTCTCAATTTTTTTGCACTTGCTTCTTCAACCTAATATTATAACCAAAATTAAACAAATATGTTGAAAATATTTATATTAAATTTTCATTATGTACCTTTCTTTTGCAGATGCATGGTTACGATCTGCATGGAGGACCACCGCCCCAATTACCCCCACCAGGAATGCTTGGTGGGCCCATGAACGACGGGATAGGCGGGGGTGGGCCCCTGCCTCCCCCCGGGCCTCATCATCAGGGAGGAGGGCCAGATATGGGACAGCATCCCGACAGTACAGATAGTTATGTAACTTATCTCGAAAGTGACAGTGATTCCCTGCACCATGATACAGGAAGTCCATAGTGCCGTCCCCTAAACCTACAATGTACATATAACAAACCCCCTTTGACGACGTCGACTGCTTTCATCATGTAATGAGGATCAGTCCATCGACAAATTAAGAGCAGAGCTTGAAACATTTCCTACGATACCGATAAAAACTGAAATTAATTTAATGACATTTTTACAACTGACAACCTTAATTTAAAAATCAAATGTTTCATCTACAATGTTCAATTATCCACATTTCTCACAAAATAGCAATGCTCTTCTCTGTTTCTAAAACGGAGACAATTATTATTAAATTGATATTTAGATTCTAAGATATTTAAAACCAGATTTGTTTTATAATTATACAAATGAAAATTCGGGATCGTAGAAAAAAAAACCCTGAAGTTTTTAACTTTTGTACATTTAAATATTGAATCTAAAGGCAGGACAAAAGGCTTCTTGTATCAAGTGTACATATAAGATGAGAAAGATTGTTGTACATTTTAGAGGAAAGAGAAATCCACAGATCGTAATATACTCAGGCCCAAGAAATTATATGATAATATAATATAAATAGTAAATGACGTAAAATTCCACTAACATTGTAATTGATAAATTGTAAGTATTTTAGTATTCACACTGTTGTAAGTCGTAACGTTTCGAAGTTGTAACGAGTCATAAGTATGTATGTACTAACTGAGCATTTGTTGTGTCTCGTATGTGCATTACACATTCAATCAATACCAAAGCGTGCGATTTGCAATAACGAACGCACTTCTTTGTACATAATTATTCACGCCCTGATTCGTATCACTAGAACAAAAGTGTAAAATTATTGAATTATATTCCGTCTTTCTTCATAAATTATTCATTTATTATTGTAACAATATTTTTGATACCAAATTCCAGAATTTAATCATTTAAACATTTGATAGAGAAACAAGGGCCCATATTTTCTGAAAATTTTAACAACTATTTAGAATAAATGAAATTCGTTTTTTAAATACAATTGTTTCTTCCAGTGATTTTAACAAATTATTGTAGTATTGTTCTGGCGATACGAAATGATGTTGATTGCAAGAATTGCACTGAAAATACTATTGTCTTGAGTGTGTTCTCCGCGATTCATATTTTTAGCATTGTACTCATCTATAAAGGGAGTTTTCTTAATGTACTTTGCAAATAATATTATAAAAATAATTTGTTCTTTAAATTGAATGCACTGATTACTTAAGCCAATTATAATCAACTAATAACAATATGTAGTAAGAGTGTTTTCTATTGACAATACATATTTTCTTAAGTATTGATGAACGTTTAACGCTTTGCTGATGTTAATTTTACTGTTTCGGATTTTATAAAATTAAAAAAATGAAATAGAAAACTCCCTATATAAGCATTTGTTACACGTTGCTCTGCTGTATATGTTATGAGAATCTTAGGTTTAACGTTCCCGAATTTCTTCGAATATCTTCGAATTTGTATAATATTTCTATACAGCCACAGTGTATGTAATAAAAGTTCAAAGTAAATGCTGCAGTATTTTGTACTTACAATCCTAATTCCTAATCAAAAATGCCGAACTACCTCAAGAATAAAACATAATTTTATTTTTGTATAAAAGAGCCTATAACTAAGTAATAATTAATTGCTGCCGGTGTTTCCTAAAAATATACACCTTTCATGAAATTTCGTGCAATCCCTGGAAATATCTTTGCAATCCTTTAAAATCCCGCGGATTCTTTTCCGAATTAGGCAAAATCCCTTTACATTTTTTTAATCATGTGAAAATTCCTTGAAATCCTTCGAATTCCATGGATATAGCACATAAACTCTTTTGAAATCCCTTTAAAACGGTTAAGCTCCCTGTAAATCGCTTGAAATCCTTTAAAACTGGAAATCCCTTAAAATTATTTGATATTCCGTGAAAACTTTAAAAATCCTTCAAATCGCTTGAAATATTCAAAATCTTACAAAACCTTTAGAATCCAAGGAAATTCCTTGAAATCTCTAAAAATCGGTTAAAATTCTTGAACTTTCATGAAATATTTCGAAATATTACGAGATCCTTTGAAATCTTGAAAATCCCTTTAAAATTTAATAAAATCTTTGAAATTCGTGGGAATTCTTCCGTGTCTCCTGAAATCCCTTAACCATTTGAAATACATTAAAATGTCTCGAAATCCCATATAATCCTTTATAATATTCAGAAATCCTCTGAAATTCCGATAATATTTTGAAATCTTACAAAATCCTCTAGAATCCGTAGATATTGAAATCTTTTGAAATCTCTTAAAATTATTTGAAATCATCGAAACCTCTTTAAATATCATAAAATCCGTCAAATATCTTAAAATATTTTGAAATCTTCGAAATCCCATTAAAGTCCCCTGTCAATCCTTCAAAATTGGTGAAAATACTTCGGTATCTCTTGACATCCTTTAAAATCCTTTGAAAACCCGTGATTTTTTTTTGAGATATTTCAAAATCCCTTAAAATCTCTTTAAATCCTTTTGCAATCCGCGCAAATGGTTCTTAAATCTTTAAAATCTCTCAAATCAGTCGAAATCCTTCAATATCTCTCGAAATTCCATAAAATCTTTTTTAATCTGATTAGACTCCTTATATACTTCCTTAAAACCTTCTGAGGTCCGTTGAAAACTTTGAATTTCTCTCTGAACCTAAACTGGGTAATTTCTTCAAACTCTTGAAATCTTTTTTAAAATCATTTGAAATCTGTGAAAACTCTCGGAATCTTTTTGAATCGTTTGAAATACCCTAAATCTTTTTAAATGTCTACAAAACTTTAAAAATCTTGTTAAATTCTCTGAAAATTATGTAATTCTTGTAAATACTTTAGAGTTAATTTTCCATAATTATCAACGTCTTGAAATCATTTAAAATTATTTAAAATCTTTGAAACTTCTCGTAATACTTTGGAATCGTTGGAAATACTCTAAATCTGTTGAAATCTCGTTTACAGTAAAAATAACTCATATTGTTGATATATTAAGTAAAAAAATAAAATCTTACGTAATAGGGAATGGGGGGGGGGGTACAACAATCTTACCAAACCTTACAATAGGTGGGAAGAGGTCTACATTTTTTTAAATCATCCTTACGTAATTAATGGACGTATCCTTATCAAATTTCAATAAGCACTCAATCTTTTAACCAACAAAATTCAGGACAATTAAAACATATTTTGCATTGTTTTAATTAGTTAATAACTCTCTTTTTAGCCTATATGAATCCAAAAATTTTATTTGAAGAACATTCGGAAATTCAGATATTCTAAATTAGCGTGTTCTCAAATTTAAATTGTAAATAAAAACTGGATAATGAACATTATTTAATTAAGCATTTTCACTTCATTATCAGCTAACTTTACTTTGTCAAGTACTGAAAGGAAAAGAATGGCACAAAACACATGAGACTAAACTTTATTTTCGTAATATCTTCTTAAATAATAATAATAATTTTATTATTTTATTGAATAATACATGAAAAATAAAAACTTATTTCCAAATCCACTTATATAGTGGACCAACTTTTTTTTACGAACAGCAAAACAAGGTTTAGTTCCATTCACAAAGAGTCTCAGTGTATTTGTTAGATTTTTCAAAATTTAAATTTCGAATTGTAAGATTATACATATACTGGGTGTTTTTTTTTAACTTGAGACATCGAAATATCTAAAAAAAAATAGGCATTCTATGGAAAAAATATACGTAATACAAACTTTTTATTTTCGAGGGGAACAATGACTGAACAAATTTGCCCCCGCCCCCAAGAAGCAGGGGGGCGACTCGAAAACAAAATTTCGAATAAAACTTACGTATTTCATAAAGGAGAATCTGAATCTGTGATAACAAATTGGGGTTCTCATTTGAAATTACAAAGTTACCCCCCCCCCCCCCGACTCATGGGGAGCGGGGTGAGGTAAATTTGTTCAAAGTCGCTTTTCCCCCTCGAAAAGAAAAAGTTTTTATTACGGATATTTTTTCATAGGATGCGTATTTTTTAAGATATTTTGATGTCCCAAGAAAAAAAAAACACCCAGTATAATATTTTCGTCTATTTATCATTATTCATAGTTGTTTGTTTTAAATTTAAACATTAATTTTCCATTTTGCACCGGCCTCATTTTTTATTAGATCAACTTTAATATCAAAATAAAATTAATTAAAACATGTTTCTGGGTGATTCTGAAACCAATCCATTCAGATTATTAAATTTTACATTTAGGAAAAGAAAACAATCCAAAAAATTTAAATGCATTTATAAATAAATTTATATTACCGGATCGAAAAGTATTGTTTGGTTTTCGCGCTAATGAAATAGATGTCAGCACTTCCTTAGCAAGAAATTCTAAACACGTGTTGTATGTTGACAGGACAGGTTAAACGTGGGACAAACATAGTTGTCAAAAAACACGTTTTTACCCAGTATTACACTACACTAGTCCCACAAATATTGTACATCAACAATAAAAGATGCCCCCGAAACCTAAACAGGTAACAATTTGCTTTAATCAAACCCACATTCACAGATTTTCTAAATTAAATAAATTTGAGGTTATGTATAAATAAACATACATTCCAAACCTTCCAAACAAAAGCTAGTTAAATTCTTTTGATTATTAGCAATACACTAAATGTTCATCAAAACATAAGCTTTATTACCAAAATTCAATTATTAATTCATGATGAGCCAAACTGAGTGTTTTATTATCCTCAAAATCGTTTTCTTCAAAAGCTGCAAAAGTAGAAATTTGAGGTTAATCTCGATTTTTTTTCGAGATTTGCATTTATTGTCCTGAAAGTTTTTTGCAAGAAAGAAGATAACAGTCCCTAAAATAATTAGAACTTTATACTGCATACTTTTATTTACTACAAGAGATACAAAAAAAGTCTTTAAGACTTTAAGATTTCTACTTAAAAATTTCAGATGGGGAAAAAATTACCTCCAAAACTCGAACAAAATTCCAAAGTTTTGAGTAGCACATTAAGCACGATATCGACAGAATCTACCAGAAGTGGCCTTCCTCCAGAGGCAGAGGACAGATTTGAAGTGGAACTTCTTTGGTGCATTCAGCAACTACAGTCTCTCTTGGTAGATGGAACAATGACAGATAAACAAGTGTACATTGCCAGTAAAAATCTCAACACACTAAAAAGCGATTCAGCTTCTTTCATTAAAAAGCGACAAATAATGAGAAATACGTTTGGCGACTACAGGGCGAAAATGGCAGAAGACGAGATAAAATTTAAAAAAAGAAATTCATCCGTCAAATTTATTCCTTCAGTCGTCCCAACAAAAAAATACTTATATTTAAAGAAAGCTCACAATCACGACGAACCTCCTCTTTCGGAAAATCAAACAAACCAGACTCAAAAACCTACGGCTACGACTTCTCAGGTTTCTGTAAGGAAATTATTCACCTCTGATGTATCGAACGAGCCTTTCAAATTTAATTTTACGAGTCCGGATAATTAGAATAAAGATTTTATACTAAATGTGTCCAATATTTATTATTATTACCCGAGGGGAACATAGTATATATATA
>CAKNWU010288689.1:0-11765 GCA_932072015.1 Andricus quercustozae
TTCGGTCCTATTGCCACTCCCCACTGAACCATGGCCTCCATCCGAGAAAGGCCTATTGTGGGTGGCACTGCGCGATACTGGTGACGTAACCGCATAATTCGTTGTATTGGGGAGTTAGCCCAATGCAACGTGGCTGACTGCAAGAGCCGGAGCTCTCGGGCGATGATGTCGCCACATCCCTACGCCTTATTTATTATCTATTATTATTATTATAATTATTATTATTACATACACTTAACTTATAAAAACTGTTTGATATAAAAATAGTAAAAAAGTGATTATCATTCCCAGAAGTAAGTTTCATTTTTAATCAAAAATATTGCTGATATTGTTGATTCAGCAATAAAATTAATTATTTAATTTAAACATTTTTAAATTCACCAATTCATAAACTGTATCAAACGAAAAGGTTACATGGCGCGACTGTATACTCTGTGGTGCGAGAAACACCCAAAGCTCTCGCATTTTTCGCATAAACGTCTGCGAAACCGTGCCAGCAACAGAGAAATAGAGGCGACACTGAGACCAATCGCGAGTAGGAATCCAACAGAAGAAGAGCGATGCTTCAAAACCCGGAGAACATCAACATTCAGGTTTCTCTCAAGCCCAAAGAATCCGATTTCTGGACTATCAATTGTAGTCAGTGTAATGCAGCGAGAGCTTTGGCAGATGCAAACCGTAAAACAAAACCAACGGTTGATCATATGAACAAAAGACGAATGCATCAATTTAGCACAAAGATAGACTGGGCAAGGCAGTATGCGTCCCGCATTCAGTGTGTGATTGACTACAAAACATCTTGCAGGACTTTCACTGCCAAGGTTCGACAGTTCGCGGGCATCACAAACTCAACAAGTCAAAGCTACTGACTATCAGGCAGCATATTGTTGACAGAATACGAGTACTATCTAACGCGAGGAGAAGTCTAGAGTAGAGAGACAGGAGGGTCAGAGGAAATCAACAGTTATTGTCTGACCCATCTCGACTCTTCCAGGACCCTCCAGATACTGTCGTCCACCCGCCCAAGCCAGAGGAGGTCGAGGCTTTTTGGAGAGAAGTTTATGATGTCCAGCATCCACTGAAAGAAAACTAAAAGAATATAAATAGCTTCAAGGAGCTGTTCAGTGCCCTCATAACACCTGAGGAGGAATGCCCACCTATCACTACCGGGGAGGTGAAAAACGTATTAAGAGGCATGAAGAACTATTCCGCTCCGGGACCAGATGGTATCAAGACCTTCTGGTGGAGGAAGTTTTCTTCAACCCACCAGCATTTAACCTCATTTTCAGCTCATATCTAAATTCGGAAGAGGCTAATCCGGAATGGTTAGTGGAAGGGCGCATATTCCTCCTGTTGAAGACGGGCAACTTACCTAACCCTGAGAATTACAGGCCAATGACTTGTCTGAACACAATGTATAAGATATTCACAGGTATCCTAAATGATAGGATTGTTCGGACAATTGGACTTGTGTGGTGAGAGATACACTAAAAACGCAGCGCAAAAAAAGGCGTAGCAGGATATCGGGAGAACCTGCTCATCGATAGAGGTGTCTGTAAAGACGCAGAATTCTATCAGCGTTATCTATCAATGCCCTTGATTAATTAACGGAAAGCTTTCGATTCAACCTCCCACAGACTTATCATCTGTTATTCGGAAAGCTCAAAGGTTCATCTGCACATCGTAAGGTGCATAGAGAGATTAATGCCGCTTCGGAAAACCAGATTTACTATCTAATCTGGAAATTATCGTGTGCCAACGAACAACATCACCTTCCAGAGGGGCGTCTTTCAGGGCGATACCATAAGCCCTTTGCTTTTTTGCATCACACTTCTGCCACCGAATTAGTCGCGGAATACTGAATCTTGAATATCTTCACAAATGGATTATTCTGTGTAGAGCATACATAGTCGCAAATGGACAAGACTCTCTTCTTAAAATGGTCATGGGAAATCTACAATATCGATCAAAGTTATATTCTCTAATACAGAAAATATTTTAACGTCATGTCAGACTAGATGGAGCTATAAATTAAAAAATTTTGAAATTAAATTTATTCAGAAAAAAGATCTACTCCTTTCACTCCGCTGGGATTCGAACACCAGGTCAACTGATTTCCGGTCAGGTGCTCTAACCACTGAGCTACTAGGGAGATCAGAGGAAGAATCAGAGGACAATATTTTAATATCATCTCATACTAGAGGATCATTTAGTATTAGAGGATATAACTTTGATCGATATTGTAGGTTTATATTTTCACAGTGTGTGTGAAATAATTTCTCTTGCGATCGATCCGTTACTATCTCTGATGATAATACAGGTTTCTATCAAATCATTAACTACTATGCTATAAATTTATTTTTATTATGTCAGCAACATCGTCCATTTTTTCCAATAAAGTTTGAAAATAGTGTAGGGCAGAGTAGGGCTAAGTCAACACATGCTTTTTTAGAGGAAAATATCAACCGTGTGAACTTTCTTTTTTAAATGAAAGTGGACTCTAATGCACCTTCTTTACCGACAGAGTTTCGTGGCATTCTGCATGACATGGCATATTTTACGGCATGAAATGTGCTTTCAGAGTTGAAAAGTTTTCTCGGACGCTTGTGGTAAATTGCGTTTTTCTTTTGTATTTAATCGTCCACTATAATCAATTTATTTTCATATTACGTAAAAAAGGTGCTGAACATGAATGTGCTATAAAATATATTTTCCGTACAATTTTTGTTGTTGATCTACTATGATAAGTTGGGGAGAGTAAAAAAAAGTAAGAGACAAGTATGTCTTAGTAAAGGCCTCCAATATTATAAGAGGCATATAAAAAGAGATTAACTTGGTTCTATTGAATTTATTTTTATATACCTTGTAGTAGAAGGAAAAAATTATTGTTTTGTTTGTCGTTCTTTGACGTGCTAGTTGTCCTTTTTTTCTTTTTGTTGTCTTTTAATTTCGATTATGATTCTTTTCAATTACTCGTCTCTTCTTTTCTTGAATTGTCTCCATTACTCAGAAATGAGTCGATCCTCTTTTTGTTTCTTGGCTTCCTGTCTAACCAAGTCCTCCCTTCTCTTTCCATCCGCCTTTTTTCGTACGGAGACGGTGTCTTGCCAAGGCAAATCTCTTTCGAATTGGAATCCTTAGTTCTCGCCTCTGTTGCTATTCGATATCCTTTTTCTCTAATTCTTTAGCTTGGCGGTTGAATTTCTCTTGCAGTCTTCTATGAGATCGATTAGCATTTTCTGCGAATTCAAGGCTTAGTAGGAATAATTTCCTCTGAAGATCTGTATCGTCCTCAAGTTTTTCCAATTTTTTTTAGGGGTTTGGTAGTTCCCAGTAGCCCCCCTCGTAGTATTCACATGCTAGGTGGTGCTCTATGTTTTGGTTCGATTCTGGTATCCAGTTCAAATCACCACCCACTGCTCCTTGTTCATCCTCCTTTTCTGTGGTTTCAAAATTCAATTGCGTTTGGTGATATGGTGCTATGTGGGTGATATTTTATACTTGATTCTCTCACTCTTGACCTTCTCAGCTGGAGCCATTTGATTGCTGCGCAGTTTTCTCGGTGTTGGGTTCGTAGATTTGATTTCTACACATGCTATATGTATATAGAATTTTGGGATTT
Organism: Andricus quercustozae; assembly: GCA_932072015.1. Lineage (NCBI taxonomy): Eukaryota > Metazoa > Arthropoda > Insecta > Hymenoptera > Cynipidae > Andricus > Andricus quercustozae. The sequence goes on from CAKNWU010288689.1 coordinate 3,623, forward strand.
TCATTTTGCTATAATGAGAAAAAAATGTCTACTGTCTTCTTGTTCTTATAATCTAGTGAGTCAAAATATCGAGGGTAAATTAAGTCGGTTTTTGAATTATGAGTCAGTTTGTATTCTTAATGCTATTGATCCCTTGTCATTTTTACGATTTTACCATTTTAATTTTGTAAATTAAGTTTGAAAAGAAATCTATTCTATCATGAATAATTTTTGCAGAATAAGCAAAAATTGAAATAATTCTTGCAGAATAAGCAAAAATTGATTCACAATCAAAAAATAAACTTCCAAAAAAACCTCACTTTTCAGCTTATTAGAGACAAGAATAACATAATGAAAAAAGAGGGAAAAAGGAAAAAAGTCATCCAAAAACCAACCTCTCACTTTTTCCTTTCTCAGTACTTTTTATACTACGCGGGGAGCAACATGTTTCGAGGTCAATTTAGACCTCCTTATCAGGGATTATTTATAGGGAATAAGTCAAGATATGAAAAATTACTAAACCTGTAAAGAAAATACTTCAAACAGTATTAATACAAAATTTGATAAGTTTAATGTTATCAAATATATTTATTGAGAAATTGATTGTTTAATAAAGAAGAAATCTCTCTGTTATCTAGTCAAAGAAAATCACTATAACCAGAAAATTACTCTATCCCATACTTTGTTATATCTTGAGAGGTCCCTTTTTAAATTAAAAGCTTTGTTTTCCTCTCTCTTTATAAATAACATCTCCATGAATTCTCTCTTTTTCTGATTTTTCTCATGATAAAGAATTTTACTATCATTCCAATTGAAATCATTTCCATGTGTAATTTTATGTTTAGAAAGGACTGAGTGATATCTGGGACTTCTGTGAAAATTATTTTTATGTTCATTTTTCCTAACTCTAAGTGCCCTTTTTGTCTGCCCTACATAACCTTCATTGCAATCTTTATAATTAGCTTTGTAAATTACACCTTTTTTGTCTAGTGTTTCATATTTATCCTTTCCCAATTTTACAATCATATTGTTCTTAAAAGGAACTCTATCAATAGTATGTAAACCCAATTTTCCCAACATTGACTTCAAAATCTTTGAGATTTTACCAAAATATGGAAGAACAACAGTATTAAATGTATTATAATCTGCTCTATCTACTTTGTTTTGATAACTGTTCTTATTTTTAATGTAATTTATTCTATTCTGGCCATGTTTTCCAATGAAATCCAATAGGTAATGGTTTAGAAAAAGAATTTGTTTACAAATTTCAATATTTTTTTCATGGAAAACTGGATGTGATAATTTAAGGGTTCTATCAATCAAATGTTTAATAATTCCTATTTTACTTTGAATAGAGTGATTTGAAAGAAAACTAAGTGTTCTTCCTGAACAAGTAGTTTTCCTGTACCGATCAGTGATAACATGTCTTTCATCGGTTTTAATTAAATTCATGTCGAGAAAATTTAATTTTCCTTCAGTTTCAATTTCAACAGTAAATTGTAATCTTGGGTGTATATTATTAAGCGCATTAAGAAGGGTGTTGACATTATTTTTATGTACACTAACAGGTTTGCTACGCGTATGGAAAACCTGGAAAACCTGGAAAAGTCAGGGGAAATGAAAGTGGTCAGGGAAATCAGAGAACTCACGTAAAATGGAAAATGTTCTGGAATTTCACGCAAAATGTTGGCAACACGTATTTATTAGTTCACTTCATTGACAATCAACTTTGCGTTCTTTGCGACCGCGAGAGACCGCTTACAGTTTACACCAACAGAGTCAGCCAACCTCCCAAACGAGAGCTGCAGCGGGACTCCGATACCGTGTCGAAATCGAACGGACCTCTTTTTCTAATGTATGGAGATAGAAAGAGAGGTTCGTTCGAGTTTCGAATACGGAACAGCATCGAAGTCCCACTGCTGCTCCTCGAGCAGCGAGCGTTCTAGTGGAGCCGAGCATACCCGAGTCCGAGTGACCAAGACCCGAGCTCAGCCGAAACTCGCTCGGCGACCGACCTGTGCGTGCACCCCTTCCCCACCATTTTGTTCGAACGCAATAATAACGAAACCAAACGGTCCGCAGCGACCTATATTTATTTCTCTTTTTCTAAGATTTATAAAAAAAGTTTTTTAAAAATCTATTATATGAATGTTTGCCGCTTGATGTTAACTTGGCAACGAACTGTATTGCGTGCAAACTGGCTGTGTTTACTGTATTTCCTTGGTTCAGACCTTGGTTGTGTTGTAAGTTACTGGTAATGGAACTTAAATTTTTGTTCAAAATGCTCTTATTTCACAAATAAATAATAATTGAAATAACTCACTAAAAAGTAAAAAATAAATGATTTATTGTTAATAATTTATAGTGTTGTAAAGAATTTTCACAAATATATAAGATGAACGTTATAAAAGTAAAATAGTACATTAATTTCAAATGGCGAAAATCTATTTTAAAATTATATGTCCACAGCACATTTTAGATTTATATTTTCAATGCATGTTGATTACAATAAAAGAATGGGCCTTCCAATGATTATAAATATAAGCCCCACGCTTTTATTGCAGTCATTACAGAGTGTCAGCTATTCACCTTTTGTCACCTATTTTGAATGTTGTCACTCATGTCACCTATTTTAGGCATTGATCACCTATTCACCTATTTCGAAAATTTGTCACCTTCACCTATTTTTAATTAACAAAATCAAAATATCAAATGTTTTGAAAAAAATTTTTTTCAAATGTTTCAATGTTTTGTGTTTTTTCAAAAATTTGCAATAAAAGAAATGTGCAATTTACCAAATATGAAAAATGTGTTCTTTGGCTCACTTCAAATAATTACATCTTTTACAACTTTTTTCAATTTCTAATTTTATATTACTTGAAAAAAAATGCATTCAATTTGAAACGCTTTAAATTTTAAGAATTTCATGTCGAAATATTTAGATTTCCAACAAAATAATTAAATTCTCCACAAAAATATAATAGTTAAATTTAAAAAAAGAATGAACTTTTAAACAAAGCTAGTTGAATTTTCAAACTAAAAATCCGAATTTTTGACAAAATAGTTGAATTTCTGACTAAAAATTAAATAATAAAGAATTTTCAACCAAAAACCGTAACTATTTAATCTTGAACCAAATATTGAAGTTTCGCATAAAAATTTTTGAATAATTAACCAAAAATAGTTCAATTATTATTAATAAAAGTAAAGGAATTTAAAAAAATAGTTGATTTTCCAAATTTTTCACACAAAATGTAACAGTTGAAATTGCAACCAAAATCTTTGAATTCTTGTTTTAAAAAAGTGCAATTTTCAAGGGAATAGATTAGTTTTTAACTAAAAATTACCAATTGTTAACCGAATAGTTGAGGACGTGTACTTACAGAAGAGGGTAATTTTACCTTCATTTAACCCAAGAACAACAACGTGAAGTTTCAGAACACAACTAACAACGTGAGGTGGGATCCAACCCAACTTAATATTTCCTGTTATTTGTGATGAATTTGAAATTCTGAAGGGAAGAGATGATTGGTAATCCATTTTAGAGTAATAAAATATTGCTTTTTAATGAAAATTTTTATTACAAATAATTCTTGGTAACAATAAATACTAGAAAAAAATCTCTTCATGAACGAAAAAAAATCAAATACAAAATTTTTCTCGGAAAAACTCTTCAAAACCCAAATCAAATAGTTATAAAAAACTTTCCATTTGTGGGAAACAAATTTTTGTGAACAAAGTAGGTAACATGTTTCTCAACCGAATTATTCTGAAAGATCATCATGATTCAGGCAACCATAGCAAATCACTTTTTCATGCTCACCACATACACCTTTACCACATTTTCGCAAAATGAATGGCCTTTCCTGTCCTTCATGACCTGCAAAGGTTAGAGAAAGACTAGATTTGAGGGTACTGGAAAGAAGCAGGTTATACGAAATATTCACGCATGCGCAACTTCAAATAATCAGAGTTTGGATGGGATTCCACCCATACGATGTTGTTCTTGGGTTAACTTTGACTATTATTATAAAACTTTTATTGTACTAAGCTGTGATGTACCAACAGGATCACTGACTGATTTCAACAAAGCTATATTTTATTAAATACGTTTTAACATTTTTAGTATCTTTATTTACAACACAAAATCATATTCCAATTACGGTCGTGAATCTCATTGTGAAAATTGAGTTTTTCTATTGTTTGGGGGGAGGGGTGGATTTAAAAACGCATACGAAAAGGTCAGGGAAAATTTACTCTTACGGTCTGGAAAACCTGGAAAAGTCAGGGAATTTTTAGTTTCTGATTCCGTAGCAACCCTGACTAAGTACCGAATCGTCTACATATCTTGCATAAAAATCAATATTCAAATCAATTTTTTGGAATACTTTATTCTGGGAATCTTCCATAACAATTTCAGCTAATAAAATAGGAGACTACACTGATGAAATTTTTGTCAAAATATAGGTAAAAATAAAAAGGTGGTGTTTTCCAGAAAATATTAAAATAATTTTTCTTTAAATTCTAAAAACATGAAAAAATATTTTCTGGAAAACCCCACCTTTTTCATTCTGCCTACTATTTTCAAAGACTTTCTGCTAATAGAAGAAATGCATCCTATCAGCCTTATGTGTGCTAAATCATTTTTGAAGCTGTAGAATTTTTTTTCCTAACAATCTAATTTTTTAATCTTTGTCGTAAATAATACAAGATATTGCAGAAGAAAAAGAGATTTTTTTACACAACTTTTTTAGACGTGCTAACTTTTATCTTGACATTTCTTTAGCATAACAAAAATTTGGGATTTTTGAAAAACAAAGCTCCGAAGAATTTTTTGTTTGTTTTGCAAATCGGAAAAATACTTATCACCTAATTTCTTCTAAAAACAACATATTTCGTCCCCGAGAGATTCTGCTACTTCAAGTATAGAACCTGCCTGATTTGAAATGGATTCGATCCTATGCAATTTTGGGAAAAGATTTATACAGATGATCTTATTATAGTATAACTTTCTGTTAAACTTGTAACGCTTACCCTTACATTCCCTATCAAAACATAGAATACAATATTATGCAATCTCGGCCAAAAATAAAAACAATTTCGACCCACACCATCCGTTTCTGCTATTCTTAATGCAGAGTTATTTTTTGGAGATCCTTATACAATGTCGAAGCTCTGGCATCATACTTCTGCAATTTTCCTCTGTTTCCTTTTTTTGCAGATATGCTGCATAGATAAAGCTGCAAAAATTCTAATGTACATGCCGTATGCGAAGGGTACGTGCGATTGAAGACAAAGTAGGCCGAAATGAGTGATTGTATCGCAGCTCCTAAGTTATCAGTTGTTTCTAGTTTTGCCCATCTAATATCAGCCAGATTTGCATTGGGATAATTCGAACCATTTCCACAGCTTCTCCTCCTGGTGCAGGCTGTATATTTTCGACTTCGCGATGACTTTCTGCAATAAGAAATTAATTTAACATTAAGGTAACATGCTAAATAATAGCACATTGAATAGGATAAAAAGAGTTAACAAACCAAAAAGAACTAAGGTGGGGTACGCCACTGAATTTGCAATAGCAGGAGGAGTACTTCCAATCTGTTTGGAGAATATTCATAGTTAATGAAAGTAATTAATGAAGTTATTATTTAGGGTAAAATATTCCTAACGACTCTAACCATTATTTTTCTTTATATGCAACACTATTTGCAGTAAAATATTTTTACTTCAAACGCAACCGTAAATTGCAACTTCAACCCGCGTTGTCCTTTTGTCTTGTAAAAACGTAAGGGCTTCTTTAGAATTTCGATTTCAAAATCTCAGCCCTCCACGTTTTTACCACGTGCTTGTTTCAGACAGATTTTTTGTTAAATTTTTGACCTCAAACTCGCAATTCTATCCCAGGAAAGTGAGGGATACGAAAAACTTTATTTAAAATCTTTAATACTTTCAGTAAAACATAAATCACGAAAACTAAAATTGAAGTTTTGATGTGCTTTTCAGATTAAAATTGAAATTAAATCTCTTTTAACTTTTCGCACATGTTACATATCAAGAAAATTATAACAATACAATTTTTACTTAAATTTATATTACATTTTTTTATTAGTGTGTTAAAAAAAGAGAATTCGAACAAATCTTTTCATCACAGCGTGTTCGATTTTTCAAGAATTTTGTATGGAATAAATCTATATTCGAAAAAAAGTTGATTATCTAGTTCTGTGCTAACACCCTTCACTTGGCAAAAATATGTTAAAATCAAATATAATAAAGACACGGTAAAGACTGATATTGTTTTCCGGGTGTCCAGCGACCCCAAAAACCTTGACAACCTAGAATTCTCTTTGAATTTTTTTTAACCTTGAAAACTGGAAATCTCCTTGAATTTTTCAGGACCACCTTGAATTAAATTTGTTTCTTTTAAAACTGATATTTATTGAAATACGAAAAGTGATTTAAATTACGAATTATTATTAAAGAAACATCGGTTTTATAAAAAGTCTTGCTACTGACAATTTTTTTATTTATCAAGATATAAATGATCTTTTACAGATTACAGAATGAATAATGTGATTTCTAGCCCAGTGGGCACAAAACTATGAACATCCCCAGAACCTCATTGGGATTTTCCTAGGACGTCCAATGTCAGTCAAAACAACGTCTTTAAGACGTCTATTGTCCTAAAGGTGTCCTGAAGACATCTTCAAGACATAGGACGTTCTCAAAACATCTTTAATACTGACATTAAACGTCTTAAGAGCATCCTTAGGATGTCCAAAAGACATGGTCCAAAAGACATCTTATTGATGTCCCGAAAACGTCTCTAGGACATCATTAATTTTTTTCCCCACTGGGAGGCATTTTTTGTAGACTTTACAAATTATTTTATAGATTGCAATGAACAGACTTCAATATTGTGAATAATTCTATAAGTATCTAATTTCGTCTCCGATAATATAGAATGTTAAAGTATAATTTTTTGGTGATATTCAACTTACAAATTATGACAATTATTAGTTGAAAATTTCTATGTTAATTCAGTTTCAGAACTAGAATGAGCCATGGCAATTTAACGGATTTTTGAAGGCTTTCAACACTCAGGTTTTGAGTATACAGCAGATTACAAAACATTACTAAAGATTTTAAAAGGTTTCAAAATATTTCAGATTTTTAAATATTTAAAGGATTTTGAACATTTTACAAAGATTTCACGGATTACAAAGCTTTAAAAAAGGCGTGTACACCAGATTTTAAATATTTCACAACGATTGCACAACTAAGATCTTCTTACTTCAAGCAAAAATAAAAAAACTGGGATCTTACCACTGTTTAATATTTATAAAATAATTTTGAAGTTGAATAAATAATTTGTCAACAAAAAAATGAATGGAACGTGGCAACGCTGTAGCCTGCGGTTGCTTTTCAGCAGACCATATAGCAGACGCTTCGACGTTCGAACAGGGCTGCCAATTAAATTGGCGGGAAGTAATTCAAATTTTAATTATAGGAATTACAACTCACAGAACACAAATAATAATAAATAAACATTCGCAACTTTTTTTAATTTTAAAATCATGATATAAATACATAATACGTTAAAGTGTCTATATGGGTATGTAAATTCGGAATTCAAATATATATATATTAGTACGTATGCGGAATAGTTTTAAATTCCAAATTGATTTCAAAAACAATATTTATAGAACTGTTAATATAAATTTGGAATGAGGTAGGATTTTTTCAAATTTTGAATTTGAAATTTATAACAAAAACAATACTTATATTTTTTATTTGAAATTTGTAAAAAAAAAAAACAATACGATGACAATTCTGTAAATATAATTTTCAAATGAGATAGGAATATTTTTAAATTTTTAATTTGAAACTTATAACAAAAACAATGCTTATAGAAATTCCGTGAATATAAGTTTGAAATAAAGTGCGATTTTTTTCATATTGCATTTGAAATTTATAACTAAAACAATTATTAAATTTTTTATTTGAAATTTATAACAAAAAAAAATAGTTTAGAAATTCCGTAAATATAAATGAATAAAGTGCGATTGTTTTATATTTGAAATTTATAACAATAACAGTACTTATATTTTTTATTTGAAATTTGTAACAAAACCAATAGGTATAAAAATCCTATAGATATAAATTC
>CAKNWU010288707.1:0-13078 GCA_932072015.1 Andricus quercustozae
TCTCTAAATTCTTTTGAAATTCTCGAATTTTTTTGAATTCTGTGAATGCTTTTAAAGTTTGTGAATTCTTTTGCACTCTGTGAATTCTTCCGAATTTTCTAAATTCTTCCTAATTCTTTGAATTCTTTTTAATTCTATGAATTCTTCCGCTATTCTCTGAATTCTTCCAAATTCTCGGAATTCTTCCAAATTCTTTGCAGTCCCTGATTTATTCAGAATTCTCTGAAATGCTTTAAAATTTTCTGAACTCTCTAAACTGTTTTTTAATTTGTTGAATTCACGATATAACTGCATTAAATTTTTTTTTTAATTATCTTGAAATCATTAGAATAAACGTTGAATTATTTTAACTTTCTTTGAATATTTTTGATTCTGTAGAATTCACACTAATTCTACAGAAATGTTAAAAGTTTTTTTTTCTTAATTCTCTTGAAATCTTTATAAAACACCATGAATTGATCTGAATTTCTGAAAGTCTTTTATATTCTATGAACTCTTCTGAATTCTCTGATAATTTTTGAATTGTCTGAATTCTTTTGACTTCTGTGACATATTTTAAATTCTATGAGTTCTGTGAATTCTTCAAAATCTGTGAATACTTCGGAATTCTCTGAATTCTTCTAAGTTCTCTAAATACATCTTGAGTTAGTGTGAGCTCCTTTGTTTGAATATGTTTAATTATCTTGAAATCTTTAGAATACACGTTGAATTACTTTAACTTTATTGTAATATTTGAACCTTTTAGAATTCAAAAGAATTCTTCAGAATTAAAATTTTTTTAAATTCTCTTGACATTTTTACAATACACCATAAATTGTTCTAAATTTCTCCAAGCCTTTTGTATTATTTGGGACTCTTCTGAATTATTCTAAATTCTCTGATAAATTTTGAATTGTCTGAATTCTTTCAAATTATCTGCATTATTTTGAAATTTTCGTAATTATTTGAACTGTTCTGAATTTTCTAAATTGTACGAGACCACTGAATTCTTTTAATGATTTTTAATTATCTCCAAATTATTAAAATACATTTTAAGTTACTTTGAACTCCTAAAGATTTTTTGAATTTTCTGAATTCTCTTAAAATCTTTAGAACACACGTAGATTTATTTTAACATCCAACGAGTATGTTTCATTCTGTAGAATTGAAACGAATTCCTAGAATTCACATGTACTCCTTTTACTTCTTTTGAAGTTTTTTTTAATAGTCTTCTGAATTCTTTTTCAGTTTTCTGAATTGTTTCGATATCTTTAGAATACACGTAGAATTATTTTGAATTCCTTTAAGTATTTTTAATTCTGTATAATTCGAAATAATTCATAGAATTCACTTGTACTTCTTTAAATTCTTTTGAATTTTTGTTTAACCTTTTAAAATCTTTACAATACAACGTGAATTATTTTGAATTTCTCCAATTCTTTTGTAGACCCTGAATTATCTCAAATATTTCAAATTCCCTAAAGTCTTTTGAATTACCTAAAGTCATTTGAATTCTCTAAATTTTTAAAAAATTCTCTACATTCTTTTTAAATTCTCTGAATTCTTTCAATTCGCTTTCTAAAAAAATGCATCAATTCCAGTCGCATGATTGGAATTTATGCTTTAAAAATGTTGTCTCTAGTTTTATTATTAGGAAATAAAACGGAAAAGGTCTTATTTTGAAGACAAACGTTGACCTTTTATTAAAAATAGGCCAATTGCCACCGAAGTTGCAAATTATTTACAATTCTCATAGTTTTACAAAAAAAAATGTTTTGCCTGAAGTGGCACGATTGTAGTTGATGTTTTAAAACTGTTTTAGGTAGCTTTTCGAACAGTGAAGGCAATAGGCAGTCTTATTTTAACGAAAATTTCTTATTAATTTTTTCAAAAGAGGCTAAAGGTAGTTTTTCGATGAGGGAAGACAACAAAAAAGGTCTTATTTTAACTGAAAATTCTTGCCTATTTTGAAAATTAGGCCAAATTTCAGGTTTCAATAATACCCAACTTTGCTGACTTTTGGCGTCTTTTAAAAAATGGATAAGAGTTTCTCGTCAAACAAGACCTTTTCAGTGTTTCGACGAGTATTCTAAAGGAAAAGATATTTTCTAAGATTTAATATCTCGTCGCTCAGTTGCCGTGTGAAGTTGCACCATTGATATTTACAACCTCCTACAAATTTAAAATTCCTCTTTTACGCACACATCCTCATCAGTGATACAAGGATTGTCGTCCATCTAACGCATGCTTCCCATTAGTTAATCTTTAATTGTTAATTACTCATTAATTATTAACTTTACAACAAATTTTCATTAGTATTTTCAACTCCATTTTTTATGAGGAATTCAAAAATATAAAAATGTACCTTGAGTACTGCGACACCCTGTATTACGTGAGTCTGCAAAAAATAATAATTTTAGATCTCTACACTAGCTTAGTGGCTAAAGCGCCTGACTGGCAATCGAAAGACCTGTATTTTGTTTCCAGTGAAGCGACAGAAAATCATTTTTCACGGAAAAATGTTAGAATATCTGTAAAGTTCATGAGGAACCATTTTGGCAATTAGAGAAATATTTTTCCCGTCCTAAACAAACAAACAAAAAATATTTTTTGACACATCCTGATAGATATTATAATTTAGTGTTAAATTATTTACTATTTCGCTCTGAAATATATCTTTATATTTTTTCGTTCTCAGGTAGACAACATGCACAAGAATTTATGGCCACAAAGAAATCTGTCATGCCTAGCAAGCATTTTATTAGAACTTATTTTGAGGCTTTCCGTAATTATCCAATACTTGAAGAATATGACTCGCCATCCAAAATAATTCCGACGTAAGTAAAACTACAAAACTTATTTAAAAAATACCTTTTGAATTCAATTTCGATTCTAGAGTGCGATTCAATTACACTGGCAGATATTTTTTAATTTATGTTGAAACCAAAAATACATAGGTGTTTCTAATAGGGGGTTGTCCAGTATATTACGCTTCCTTGCAGTCTCAGGATAATACTAGGTTTTTGGAAAAGGTAATAAGATATTAGGAGTGTAAAAAATTGTGCATGACCCGACGATGCCCTACCCATATCATTTTGCACACCACTATATGATATAGTATTAAATATACTAAGAAAGCAAAATATATAGACCCAAGTTATTCTATATTTTGTTTAAAGATCATATAACGTTATACCAAACATGTTTCCATAACTAAAAACATAGACCCAAAATATAGTACACATTGTTCTGAAAAAAATAGTACAATAGATTATCAAATGCGTTACCGTTGCCGTATACTTTTTGTACTTCTTCGATTTTGTTCAAGAAATTATAAGTCAATTTTAATACTTGTAGACCCGTAGCGAGCCTTAGATATGATTTTTTAAGTTAAAATTTCCAAGCTTCATTTTTGAGGATATTGTGAAGAGATTTATATCAAAAATGCATTATTTTTTAATTTATAGTTTTGAAGCAATTACAGAAATGAGTGAAAAATAACAATTTCTGCCCAACAACAGATTCACTCATAAACTACTGAATTTATGTCAGCTAAATTGAACTCAAAATAGCTTATTTGTAGAGGCTTGGGACTTTCAGATGCAGACTCGAATAAAACTCCCTGCTACAGGCCCAAACCTGTAGCCCAGCCCATTTCCTTTCGTTCCGCACTTCCTGCGGAGCCAACCAATTTTTTTTACAATACCCGAATCGGAGGGGTACACTAGACTTCAATAAGTTGAATAGCAGAGTAATAACGCTAAAACTGTCGTCTGGGTTAAAACTTAGGGCTCGCTTCACGCTCTCTTGAAACATTTCTATGTTAGTTCGGACCTCAAGAGAAAACTTCAAAATACTACACGACGTACTAAAAATAATTCTGTTTCAAAGTAAAAAAAGATATCTTTATTTGTTTCCACGAGAGAACGATTTGGCGAATGCGCGGGCCGAACATTCTCTTCTCACGACTTATGCTTAGAAGGTTGGTAGTCAGCAGTCTTCGGCGTTCGGATAATCGGAGTTGCAAATTCATTAATTATAATGTTACATTCCGACATTTATAAATTGGATTCAGTAGCTTCCTTCTAGAGGACCAAACTGACTAAATCAATTTTCAACACTAAACCTTTTGTTAGTCATTGATTATTGTAAATTATCTACTTGTTTAATTTTTTTGAGTTCTATATTTGTTATATTTCCTCTTCCGCTCTATAACTTGATATGGGATGTTAGGGATATTTATATGAAAATCATTCTAAATCATATAAATAGAATATACGTTGTAACAAGGCAAAATTTTAACCCCAAAAATTAGCATTCTATTTATTTATTATTTGAATTCCCGTATCCTCCGCTGCGTGGCACGATACTCCAGAGGGATATTTCAAGTTAGATTTAAGAATATAGGCTTAATTCCGCTTCGGTATTTTGTTTTGCTATGACCTTGACTCGACCTGGAATCAATGGGCACATCGAGGGATTTTGCAACTCTAAAGTGCACCAGAGAACTGAGATTCGCTTCCCGCCGTCTTTGCCCAAGAATGGAGATTCTTGTGTTGAATTGAGTTCCCGCGTTTCCGTTTGCTGTCTCCAATAGTCCCGGAGCCTGGCTGGAAACCTTGGATGCCTCCAGGGGCAGGGGATGACGCCTGCTAATTATCCCTAGGCCTTGGGCATGGACTTAGTAGCCATTGAGCTATGCCTTGATCTGCAACAGTAATCCCCATATGGGAGGGAGTCCTCACATCCCCTAACAGGGCCCTCGACGCTACGGCACTGGCCGAGAAACCAGCCTACTCAAGACTCCCGCGATGGGATGCGTATCAGGTCTGTTTGTCCCCGATTTGTTGACGTATATGTACGAAATGCCGACAACTCTCATGCCAGAGAGGACGAGAGCTTCCTCCTTTACCGGAAATGCTTCGGATCTACTCTTAGATATTTTTACTTAATTACACCCTTCAATGGAGTAGGCCCTGCACCTATTTTAGTTTTGGCGGGCAAGACGACGCGCTCGAAATCCCTCAAGCCACGCTCTCAGTCGTTTAGCAGCCACGCAGCGGAGTCCACGCACGCCGACTGAACCTTTTTTCTTTTGTCTTTGCTAAATTAGACAGTTAAAGTAGAGTCAGTTAATTCAGTATGAGGCAAGGTCAGCTTCTTGTCGCCAGGAGAATTAAGATACTCGCGGATCCTCGTGTCCTCTTTATCGGGATGCAGTCCTAAACTTTAGATGTGTAGAATCTCTTTTGTGTGCTTATGCTTTTAGCAAAAGGACACGAGGGCCCTTGCGATACTCGAAGGTAACCGTTATGTTTAGAGTGTGCTTTATGGTTTATATTTCGTAGAAGAATCAGTGCTTTCTACGGTTTTGTTTTCGTTACGCGACCATAATTTATTACGCCTATTAGGTGTCTTCGGCGCCATTTGAGGGTTTCCGACGCCATCTTGGCCTCGCGTCCGCTGTAGATTTTCAATCCGCCATTTTAATTATGCTTTCCTTCAAATAGGGGGGTTTCTGCTTACGTATCAGTAGGTAGAATTATTGGATTAAATTACCAGTTAATGTTTCCGCGTTAACCCCTTGAGTATCTGCTGAACGGCTCAGCGCCACCTAATTTAGTCATCTTCCAATCGGTGTATGCTCCGAAATTACGTATTATAAAATTATCGTAGTAGCTTAACTTCGACCTATTATAGCAAACCACTTAACTGGCGTACAATTATGCTACTAGGTAAAATCTACCCTGTTGTTACTTTCTGCGCAGGTCACGTGTGGCCATGAGCTACCGAGGAATGTAACTTGCTGTCGAACCTTCTATTTTGCATTGGGAAAATGTGTAATTTAACTTCATGGCCTGGTAAGGCCATTAAAGCCTGCCTGCCACTAAAGAATCTTGTCACAGCGAGTATCTTGCCCTCTCTTTTTGTTTAAATAAAACTCTACACGCCTGTTTTTTATCATATCTGCGCACGTTTTTTTATTTACGAGTAAGATGGCATTAGCACACCTTGAATTTTTCTCCACTAGGCTGACCCCTCCCCTCTACCAAAAAATTTAACCAAAATGCTGAAGTCAGCCCGGACAAAAACCTGGCCCACGCCCAGTTACTTGTGTCTTGAGTTTCCGGTTGGCACATGTGCGCCTGGCGCCTAGCAATCCATTAAGCAATTTTACTGATTTAGTTGAAAGTATTTTTTTTTGCTTTGAGAAATTTTGCGATAATCGGCGTGGCCATGTAAAAGTAAGTTTCCCCGAAATTTACCATTAAAATATAAAACAGGCATGTTTATTATACCACAAATAAATTCATATAAATGAAACGATACTGCATTACTAATTTTGCGTTCTAATCATTAGTTTTCTATTCTATTCTACCATTCTCGATATAGATGAGAAAAGAGCAAGAAAAATATGAATATCACTGATCTATCTTTCTCTATTTTATTTATCGAAGACGGGCACTTTTACTTTTCATAGCCAGATTACTTTGGTTATTCTGGTCCTTTAGCGTTTTCGCGCACCCCCATCATTTACACTTCAATAGTATAAATTCACAAAAGTTCTTAGTGGGCTCTGAATCTACATTTCTGGGGATACTTTTAAATCATCCAACAATTTTCCCATACTTTTGTGTATTAGACTATATCGAATAATGTACAATAATTTTTTTATTTCCGTTTTGAGTTTCGGAATTAAAGAAATTATCTGACGAATCCTGGCGTTACTCTTTAATCTTTCCCAATTTCAAATTTATATTTTAATTGGAAAATTACTTCGAAATTCCCTGGTAGACCTACAGTTGCCCCCGATATCAACTGCCGAGAGCTAACCCCTGGAGGTGGTAACTTATCAAGCGGTTTTACGTCCGACCCATTACACGAATAGGAAAACAAAAGACCGCGGACGGGTGCCGTTGATCACAGATAAATTAGAGGAGAGGTTGTCTTAGTTACGAGAATCTCTTTTTACTACCTGGAGTTAAATTTACTCATCACGATCGTCAGGTCGGATTTGGTTATTGTTACATACGAGATAATAATTTTTAATATTAAGATGGTTTTAAAGATCTTTAACGATTACATAATATACCGGATGATCAAGCTGCCAAATTATTTACTATTTTTTTTTATTTTGTGTGATCGTGACTACCATTTTATTAATTCAAGATGTTTCCTTTTTCTGCTGCCCTGTTACCGTTGAATGTCAATGTTGAAAAGGGTTTTGGTTTTATTTTTACTGACTGACGCACTGACTCTAGTTTAATTTTAATTTATTCAAATAAAAAGAAAATTAAATACATAACAGATTATAAAATTCCAAAGGAATCAAGAAGTGTTTTTCCGGATTCCTTAGTACTTCTAGTGGGTAGAAGAAGTAGTGAAGAACTGCCATGAGAATTTTGAGTGTCACCGACTCGAAAGTACAAATGCATAGGTGAGGCAGGGCATTTTTGCAAGCATTGCTAATTTTGATTGGGTGGTCATTTTCATGCGACAATTTGGAAAGGAGCCATGGAAGGAAGCTATATTGTGAATGGCTGAGTTCTAAAAAAATGCTGAATGTCATATCGTGACTTAGAGACACGTTTAATTCCTTTAATTTAATATTTTAAATTATATATACATATATAATGAGTATTTACATACTCATATACGTTCTTTGTAGGGATTTTTAAATTCTCCATTCACACAAGCGTTTGCACCGGTAATTGTACCTTTGGCAGGGGCATCCCCGATGTTTTTGATGTCACGAATACTGGACTTCCTAGATCGCTTATTCCTAACACAAGCGACACAGGCTAATATTACTATCAAGATTTGAGAGTGACAAAAATAGATGATTAATCACAGGATTGTTAATGAGCCCAATCGAATATACAGGGTGTCCATGTATTCGGAATACATATTTATATTTCCTGATTCCTTGTGAAAAACCAAATAGAAAATGATCAATAAAAAAATTTGATTAAATGCACAATTACTGAGTAATTAGCAACTAAAGATTAACCAATCAAAAAAATGAGTTAGATAGCCGACAGTCCATGTGCCATCGCTGAGAGTGTGTGATAATACAAGTTCAGATCGTATAATTTCCGCTACGTTTATTTTTGTAGGAGGTTTTGACTCTTTCGTAGCAACCAATTTAGAAAAAATTGCTCGACGAGTTAATTATCTTACTTAAAATGCATGCGTTGTTTGAAATCTCTAGAACCCTCCTGAATTCTTAGCATTCTGCAGAATTCTCCCAAGTTCTGTCGCAATAAATACTTTAACATTTTTGAATTACCCTGAACACTTTTGAATTGAATTATTTGGAAATTAAGACTTTTAAATACAAACTGTATACACTGTCGGTATCGGTAAAAAAAAATTGTCGACACCCGTAAACAAAATTTCCGGTTCCGACCATTTTCTTTTACCGGTTTTTGAACCGTATATGAAATTGAAGGAATTCATTAAATTCATGGACTTCACGGAATTCATGGAATTTATGGAATTTACGGAATTTATGGAATTTATGGAATTCACGACATTCATGGAATTCACGGATTTAATGGAATGCACGGAATTCAAAGAATTCTCTGAATTCACGATATTCGAAGAATTCGTGGAATTCGCATTGTAGGTACCGGTAAAAAAATTACCGGTAACTACAATTTTTTATTACGGGTTTTTGAACCGTACATAAAATTCAAGGGATTCGCTGAATTCACGGAATTCAAGAAATTCAAGGAATTCATGAAATTCAAGGAATAGACGGAATTCATAGAATTCGCGGAATTCATGGAATTTACGGAATTCATGGAATTCACGGAATTCATGGAATTTACGTAATTCCTGCAATTCATGGAATTCACGGAATTTATGGAATTAACAGAATTCACGAAATTGATGGAATCCACGGAATTCCCAGAATTCTCGGAATTAACGAAATTTAAAGATTTCGTGGAATTCACACTGTCAGTACCGGTAAAAAAATTACCGGAACCTACCATTTTTTTACCAGTTTTTGAACCGTACATAAAATTAAAGGAATTCAGGAAATTCACCCCTTCCAACATCTCATGGCGGTTGGATGATGCCCCTGTGAATGGACACAGAATTAATGATGGTACAACCCCTAGCCCTTTCCAAAACATCTCGGGGCGGGAAAGAAACCCTGTGTCTGCTTACAGAAATAATGTTGGTCAACCCCAACCCCTTTCCAACACTTTGTTGGGGCGGGAAGGCATCCCTGTGACTGGTCACAGAAATAATGTTAATGAAATCCCTACCCCTTTCCAACACTTCGTAGGGGCGGGAAAGCAGCCCCGTGTCTGGTTACAGAAATAATGTTAGTCAAACCCAACCCTCTTCAAAACTTTGTGGGGGCGGGAAGGCACCCCTGTGTCTGGTCACAGAAATAATGTTGGTCAAACAACTACTTCGTTCCAATATCTCTTGGGGGGCGCAAGGCACCCCTGTGACTAGTCACAGAAGTAATGTTGGTCAAACCCAACCTCTTTCCAACGCTTCGTTGGGGCGGGAAGGCACCCCTGTGAATTGTCGCAGAAATAATGTTGATCAAACAATTACTTCTTTCCAATATCTCTTGGGGGCGTAAGGCACCCCTGTGACTAGTCACAGAAGTAATGTGGGTCAAACCCAACCCCTTTCAAACGCTTCGTTGGGGCGGGAAGGCACGTACCCCTGTGAATGGTCACAGAAATATGGTTGGTCAAACACCTACCCTTTTCCAACCTATCGTGGGGGCGGGAAGACACCCCTGTACTGGTCACAGAAATAAGTTCAGTTTCATCCCTAACCTTTTCTAATTTTTTTTAGTCTGCGACGTCGACTAGCAAGATGGTCGATATTGAGGATCGAATAGTAGCATTGAACACATAGGATAAAAATTAATTTTCAAATATTTTTGCTGGCAATCTAGGCTCTATCCTTAAAATATGATTTTTATCGGCACCGACAATTTTTTTTACCGGTACCGACAGTGTATACACTTCGTATTTAAAAGTCTTGCAATTCCAAACAATGAAATGTATTCAAAAGTGTTCAGGGTAATTAAAAAATGTTAAAGTATTTATTGCGACAGAACTCGGGAGAATTCTGCAGAATGCTAAGAATTCAGGAGATTTCAAACAACGAATGCATTTTAAGTAAGATAATTAACTCGTCGAGCAATTTTTTCTAATTTGGTTGCTACGAAAAAGATACTTTTTAATTTTTGAATCTCGTTTAGGTGTGTAGTTACACCAAAGAGTCAAAACCTCCTACAAAAATAAACGGAGTGGAAATCATACGATCTGAACTTGTATTCTCACACACTCTCAGCAATGGCACATGGACTGCCGGCTATTTAACTCATTTTTTTGATTGGTTAATCTTTAATTGCTAAGTACTCGGTAATTATGCATTTAATCAATTTTTTGTATTGATTATTTCCTATTTAGTTTTTCACAAGGAATCAGGAAATATAAATATGTATTTTGAATACATGGACACCCTGTATTTCCCACGAGTAAGGTTAAATGATTTTTTCGGAATGCCTTGCGATCACTGAATTCCTCTCATTTCTTCTGGATCTCCAATAAGGATTCTTCATTTCTGTAATTTTGTCGGTAGGTAACGTCTTCTTTTGATGATCTTATAAGCATTAATGCCATGAAGTTAATCTTCGTGTTATTGTGTTCAACGATACGTGGTATTTTTGTTAGGTCTTATGGATGATAAGATATCCCTTGCACAGATGATATTGCTGAAGGTACTTACATTCCAAGAATTGATCTTCTGTTATTAGGATGTAGGTTCTTTAAGATTCATCTACGGCGATATATCTAGAATTATAATTTATATACGCCCGGCCAGAGTTGGTTAAAAATATTTCTTGAGGTACAGGTATTGAATGAATATGGTAGAGCTGATAATCTGTGTTGTCGAGAAATGGTATATCTATTACGAACCTTAAAGATCCATTCCCTACCATGATCGTTGATGTTGATAATTGTGCCTATTCCTCGATACTGACTATTGGTCCTCGAGTAGGAAACATGAGTTTGGGAGCATGGTCCCTTGCATCTCGATACACAAACTCTAGTTGGTTGATGGTTAACAGACATGGATGTAGATGTCCTCTTCTAGCGTCTTGTATGACATCTAGGAGTTGATCGGCTGATCTTGTGTAGCCATTCAATCCGGCTCCCATCATTCTTAACATTTGATTCAAAGTGTTTGTGTGTGTAGTTTATTTCTGGCACATATTCTCTAATTTGATTGATGATAACTGCATTATTAGTTAAATCAAGTTTAAACTGATTAAGCTGTCTTTCTTGATTTTCTTCTCTTCGATGAATTTGCTCGAGATCAGCTCTCAAAACATGGATTTGTGGCCCGAAGAGGTGAGATCAATTCTTTTGTGTATCATTTGGCTCGTTGATTTTTGCGTCTAATAGTGGTTCATCATCATAGGCGGAGAGTCCTACAACTGGTCCGATTATTCCTCCCAGAAATCCTAGTATCGGAGATACTCTCCTTTGTTTGATGTTCGCTGGTGAGTTTTCTGAATGAAGGTTGTTGTTCCTACGTTCCAGTTCTTCCATCTCAAGTTGAACGTCCTTCAGAAGATTTTCAGCAACGTCATGTTTCCTAGTCAATTGGTAGGATTCGAAAATGTTAATGCTGTCATCGCCAAGTGTCACTTTAGGATTCTCCAGTAGAGATTTGGCTCCTTCGCATGAGACCCTTCTCGTAGTAGATTCAGGTACTGCTATTAAGGGGAGTGATCCTGTACAGATGTTTGCACTGTCCAATGCCAGTTGCTGCATATACATAACATAGAAGGATCCAAAGACTCGGGCCGTACATTTTAGGACAATTGAACAATTCTGCTTTGATTTCCTTTCCCTATGAACAGAATAGGATTATTTTTGGGTTACGATGAACAAGATTTTGATCCCCAGGCCCCAGAATCATTTCGGATAAATGATTCTGAGGGGAATTCATTTCTTCGTGAACGCCCGTAAAACGCACGGTACTTCGTCGCTGAGATGCGACGACCTGGCTACGGCTTAAGGTTATATGGACCTGTCGTTGATATGGTTTATTTAAGTTGGCGACTTCCTGCAGTGATTTTTAATATTCTTCGAAAGCCTTTAGGAAGCTGATCACCTTGAGCGTGAGTTTGTCATCATAAAATTTTCCGTAGGGATCTTGCTTTTCCAATTCGTCCAAATGTTCTTCATCGTTTTCACCTTCAGAAACATAAGTATAAGGAATATGAATAACGGAACAAACACCTACATTATCCCAGAACCAGGATTGGTACTCTGCAAGGGATTCATTAAACTTGTTTAAAGATTTTTCTAAATTCTTCGGATTAAGACCGCGAATCTCCTCGACATCGGTGTGCCAGTTTATCCGCTTCTTTATTTCCTCCTATCCCTTGGTGGCCTGGAACTTAATTCCGTGTCACCTGTAATGGTTCTAAAGCGGCTTTTATTTCTAAGAATTCGGCTTTGTTGACAAAAGGATTTCCGTGCCACAGTTGCCCAGCCGTTTTCTTTCGATTTGGGCATCCAGGCGGTTGCACTGTCGATGAGAAACTTGGAATCTATATTAATTCTGAGCTGTTGGATTCCTGCGCATGTGGGCCTCTGAGCGGCTATCTTGGATGCTTTGATTTCTGCCGTGTTGTTTGTTTAGCGGATGGTTTTTGCCAAACCATACGCCAATTCCAGCTCGAGAGTTGCCTTTCGAAGCCCCGTCGATGTATATCTTTCTTTCTAAAGACGGGGGCATCAGAATCTTCGTTATCTCCTTCTTCAGATGATGATTCAGATGAAGAGGACTCTTCTCTGGGGGTGAGAGTTTTTGTGATTTTGAGTCTAAGGTTGCGATTTCGTAGCCTTGAAGGAATTGTGCTTCATCCATGTTAGGTGGCTTGAAACCGCCCCGACGACGAAAACTGTCGTCTAAGGTTTTGTACTGGCCTGTCCTTCGTTCTCGGATTCAGCTGATGACCTGTCGGGGGTTTGGTACTTTTGTCTGGTTTCTTGGTAGTTGAGTTCACGGGTGGTTTGGGCGTGGTAGCCGATTTTATTTT
>CAKNWU010288737.1:0-13010 GCA_932072015.1 Andricus quercustozae
AATTTTTGGAAAATTTGTAAGCAAGCCGAACATATGATAACCCCTTTTCCCACAAAATAGTTACTTTTTTCAGTTCATCTCAGAATTGCTGTTTTATAAATGGTAACAAAACAAAACAAAATCTCAACATTTACGAAACCCAGCAAAATTTCTTTCTAGAAAATTCGTTGCCAAGGTTGAAAAAAAAAATATATTCTCAAAAAAAAGAGACTCTTTTCGATTCCTTTCAGAATTTTTGTTACATAACTTGTCACAAAAATAGAGAAAAAAACTGACCATTTACAAAACCTAGCAAAATTACTTTCTGGAAAATTCGTTAACAAGATTTAAATAACAAAACACATTTTCTAACAACAAGTCATCCTTTTCGATTCCCCTCAGAATTTCTGCTACATAACTTGTAACAAAAATAAACAAAAAAAACTGAACATTTATGAAATCTAACTAAATTTCTTTCTGGCAAATTTGTTACCAAGATTTAAATAACAAAACACATTTTCTAACAACAAAAGTCACCCTCTTCGATTCCTCGCCGAAGTTCCTATACATCTCTTGTATGAAAACCAAGAAAAAGTTTTAAAATTTGATATAAGCGTAAGATAAAACCTTTACCAAACAAAAAAGTTTCTCTCATCGATTCCGCGATGAGTTTCTATTATATAACTTTTATCAAAACTAACAAAAAATCTCAAAACGCGCGAAACCCAGAAAACATTCTTTCCTTAAAATGGGTCGTTAAGATTTAAATAACAAAACACATTTTCTGAGAATGAAAGTCACCCTTCGCGATTCCTTTCAGAATTTCTGTTACATAAATTTTAACCAAAGTTACAAAAAATCTCTACCTTCGCGAAACCTAGCAAACTTTCTTTCTTGAAAATTTGTTACCCAAATTTTCAAAAATGACCTTTACTAACTACGAAAGTCACCCTTTTCGATTCAGACCAGAAATTTTTGTATCCTAATTTGTCACAAAACTATCAAAAGATGAGCACTTGCGAAACCTAGATCACTTTCTATCTGCCAATTTTTTTACCAAGTTATAAATAACAAAACACCATTTTGAACAACAAAAGTCACCCTTTTCGATTCCTCTCAGAATTTCTGTTACAATAACATGTAACAAAACTTGCAATTAATCTGAACATTTTCGAAACCCAGCAAAATGCTTTCTTTACCATTTTTAAGCAAGCCCAACTTAAGATAACCCCTTTAACAACAACGAAAAAGTTACTCTTTTCGATTCCTCTCAGAATATCTGTTACATAATTTTTAATCCATTCCGGACACATAGAGTCATATGACTTCATGGCTGTATGTATTCTAAATGGAGCAATTATAGGGGCTGTGTTAAATGGGTTCACAAAGCCATTAGGGTTTTGTATAAGAGGGGAAACCGGCGGAAAGCTAGGTGGGGAAGAAGTTTCCACGGGGGAGAGGGGGAGCTGGGCGAGAAAGGTAATAGGACAGTATTAGGAGCAGTTAGGGAAGGTATGATTTGAAGGGTAGTCGGTGGAATAGATATGAGAGGATTTGAAGGAGAAAGTGAAAGGATGTGTGCAAAAGAAGATATTCAGAAAGAAGAAGAAAGGACTGGTAAAGCCGTGGTGGGAGAGGGAATGTAAAAAGATGAAAAGGAAGGAGAAGAGGAAGTACAAGAAGTGGAAAGACGGAACTGCGAAAAGGGAGGACTGCGTAGAAATGAGGAAGGGGTTTAGATTGACGTGTTAGAAGAAAGAATAGGAAAAGTAGAATGATCTGTAAGAGGAGTTGGGAAGTGTTAAGACAGAGGGGGGCGTGTGCAAGATAATAAATAGATTTAGGAAGCATAGAGTAGGGATAAGTGAGAAGATAGGGAGTGCGGAGTCGAGGGAGCTTTTTAAAGAATCATTTCAGGGCTTAGATTCAAGGAAGAAAGATGATGGGAGTAGAAGAACGCGGGAGGCAGAGATGTAGTTGAATGATGAGGAGATACTGAAACAGATAAGGAAGCTAAGAAGGTCAAAGGCAGCAAGGCTGGACAGGGTAGAGAACGAAGCGTGGCTGTTTAGTACAAAAGAGGTTAGTGAGAGGCTGAAGGAGGTAGTTAAGAAAGTATGGAAGGTTGAGGGATTCCCAGGAGGGTGGAGAGATGAGTTAATAGTGCCACTGTATAAGAAAGGAGAGAGGGATAGACTGTAAAATTATAAAGGGATTACGCTTATAAATACGGCGTATAAAGTATACGAGATGTTGGTGGCAGATGCTGAGGAAGGATTTCGAGGGGCAAGGAATATTGCAGGTGTCACAGGCGGGCTTTAGGGTGGGTAGAAGCACTATCGACAATATATACGTTCTGCAGCACGTGGTGGATAGAGAATTAGCGAAAAAGGGGTCGAGAGTGTATGCGTTTTTTGTGTATCTCAAAGGCGTGTTTCCTTCGGTGGATAGGGGGAGGTTGTGGGAGGCGATGGAGGAGAGAGGAGTAGAGAGAGACCTGATCGAGAAGGTAAGGGAAATATATAAAGAGACGAAAGATAAGGTCAGAGAAGGAGACGGGATTTCGGAGGGTTTCTTGGAAGGAATGGGGGTTAAGGCAAGGGTGTCCACTTAGCCCAACACTTCTTGAGATTTTAATCGCGGATATGTAAAGTAAACTAGAGACCGGAGTCGTCAGAGAATTTAGGGTAGGCAGGGTTAGAATTTGGTGACATAGTGTTCCTGGCAAGAAGCGAGGAGACCTTAAAGAAGATGATGAAGAGGTTGAGCAGATACCTGGATAAGAGTAGGTTATAGCTGAATGCGGAAAAGTTTAAGGTTATGGTATCCAGGAGAGGAGGTGAAAGGGATAAGGGAGAGGAGTGGAAGTGGAAGGAAAAGGCGGTGCAGGAAGTGAAAGAGTTTGTGTAACTGTACTTCTTGTTTCGGACAAATGGGGGAGTAATTAGTCACATAAAAGAGAGTGAGGAGGGCAAATGTGGTGATGAGGCAGGTGTGCGGGTTGGGAAACAAGTTATTCGCAGATGATTTTGGAAGGAGAATGAAATTGTTTGACTCACTACTGATGAGTGTGCTATTTTATCGAGTAGAGATCAGTGGGATGCACGAGGAAGGAAGAAAGGTATATGAGTTGGTTAAGAAAAACAGCATAGAGACAGAGAGAAGGCCGCACGGGAGGAAAGAATAAGAGAGTCAAGGTGTAACGGAAACTATGGGCAGATTATGTCAAGGGAGAGAGCGCAATATTTGTGTGAGAAAGGAGAGAAAGGAAGCCAGGAGCTTATAGCGATGATGAGATGTAGCTGCATGGAGAGTTTTAATAGGTTCTGACATTCTAGGGAGAAGAGTATTGATGCATAAAAGCAGGGAAAAAGGGCAATAGCTTGAGTGAAGGGGGTGCTGGGTAAGATGGAGAAGAAGAGAAGAAGTGCCAACAGGAATGGAGAAGGAAGAATTGAGAATATGAGAGGAATTAGATATACACAAGCTGTAAATATTGTAAATAGTAGATAGGTATTAGGTATTAACCGCGGATGCAGAGTTCAGCAATGCGAGGCAAAGCTAAAAAGTAGAGACATGCGTGCGGGGCGAAGCGAGGAAGGTAAGGCGATAAGAGCGAGCGGTCTTAGATATAAGGTGTGGATGGATGGTAGTTTTTAAGGGTCAGTTTTAAGAAAATTCGGTAAAAAATATACGTGTAAGTAAGTCAATTTTAAGGCCAATAGGCCGTAAAATAAACGTTTACCTATCTATCTATAAATAATAAATAAATTTATAAGCGAGCCTAACATAAGATAAAACTTTTACCGACAGAAAAAGTTTATCTTTTTGACTCCTTTCAGAATTTCTGTTTCATAACTTGCAACAAAATCCACAAAGGAACTAAAAAATCGAGAAACACAAAAAAAATGTTTTTGAAAATTTTCTGGCAATATTAAAATAACACAACACCTTTTCTAACTGCAAAAGCCAGCAAAATTGCTTTTCTGAAAATTTGTAAGCAAACCTAATATATGATAACACCTTTAACCACAAAGATGTTTTTTTTTCGGGTTCCTCTCAGAATTTCTGTTACATAACCTGTAACAAAAGTAAAAAACTGAAAATTCGAGAAGACCACCAAATTTAATTCTTGAAACTTTGTTAGTAATATTACAATAACACACAAACTTTTCTAACAACAAAAGCCACCCTTGTTCATTCCTCTTGGAATTTCTGTCACATAACTCGTATATGAGATGTTGTTGAAGAAGGTAAGCAAGAGCGGGAAATTTACGCGAGATAAGATGGTGCAACATTGTTCCTTGGAGTCAGGTCTCTAGCCTCGGATGACCTTACGCTACAGACGTGACAACTGGAGATGAAGGTTTCACCTCTGGATACTTTCATAGATCTACCAATCTTTTTAGAATGTTATGAGGAACAGTGATGACGGACCAGATTAAGTGATCCCAGAAGAACAGCCTTTTGCATCCGGTTCGCGATGGAATGAGCCTGACGCTGGCAAGACGGATTCTTGTTGCATAACTCGTATTGTTAACACATATTATTTTTTGTTTATTACTTATTCTCAGCTTAAAAAGAACCCAGTTTTCCATCATAGCCACGGACTAAGTAAAGTGACTGATGAGATGAGGATGTATTTAGCATGGTCTAGTTTGCAGTTCGTGTTTTATCGCTGTCATGCTTAAACAGCGGCCGTGAGTGTTGGAGGTGACAACAGGCGCCTCTGGATGCTTTCCTAGAGCCACCATATATCACTGTATAGGTTTTTAGTCGCTTGCTTCCTGTTGGTCCAGGAAGTTTCTTGCAATGCGACTGTTGTTAAAACCGCCTGCTGAGCTGCTGCCAGTACCCTACTAACTCCTAAATGTTCAAGATGTTCAGTACATCTTGCGTGCACATTGCCTGTAGCCGAAATCACAATAGGATGAATAGATGCATGTTTCACATTCCTCCATATTGTCTTTACGGCATGCCTTAGCTCGCTATGCTTGTGGATCTTGGTAGTATAGGTTGCCTGCAAATTTTGGTTAAGTGGACAAGCAGTGTCGATGATGTAGACTCTTGCACCTTTTTGTTCTCGCATTACGATGTCCGGTCGATTGGCTCGCATTTAATGATCCGTCTGAATAGTAACATCCGACTATGAAATGTAATCTTCGTTTTCTAAAACGGCCTACTCGCGATGTCGGTTGGGATCCGCACTGCTGTAACAAAAGTAAAAAAAAAGAAGAAAATACGAGAAACCAACCAAATTTTCATTCTTCAAAATTTGTTAGCAACATTAGAATAACCCAATATATTTTCTTACAAAAAAAGTCACCCTTTCCGAATCCTTGATGAATTTTCGTTGCACAACTTGTAAGAAAACTTGCAAAGAATCTGAACACTCGCGAATCCCACAAAAATTTCATTCTTAAATATTGTTTGGCAACATTAAAATAACACAAATCCTTTCCTAGCAACAAAAGTTATTCTTTTCGATTCCTCATAGAGTCATTGTTACATAATGTGTAACAAAAGTGACAAAAAATCTCAATATTGGCGAACTTACCAAACTATCATTCTTCAAAATTCCTTTGCCCATCAGTGATATCTTTCTAAAAATGACTTAAATTTTCACTTCGGACCCATTTGTATCCATTTCACCGGAAACAATCCACCCTTTTGTTGAACTAAGGAAAAGGAAAAAAAAACTTAACATCATAACACCTTTTCGTCAAAAGCTGCCGAAAATATTTGGAAATAGAAATCTTAATCATGCAAGCGGAATTAGGGCATTATTTCCTGAAAATCTATGGAATTTTCAATACCTTAGTGATATTTAGCCATTTGTTAAAAATAGATACAAGTTTTTTGCTAACTCTCTTCAAAGTATTCCCTGAACGAAAAACTACCCAAAAAATATGTCCGCTGCGCGGGCACATTCTCATTACGCGCCTCGCTTCGCTCGCAAGTTCGAGCGCGCCTAAGGCGCGCGAATATTGGTACTCGCGCTTCGCGATCGGTCTTTGTATTTTCCTCAAATTTGTGCACAGACCTTTTAAAATTGAAGGTCAAAGCGTTAACAATTGTAATTTGATGATTGGGAATTGTCTTTTGTTAAAGCTCCTTCGGCTTTAACGAAGACATTCTTATCACGTATCTCGTGCTACGCACTCGATTTTGTCCAAAATGTGAACTTTTCTACATTATTTTCAATACTATTATATCTAATGTATATTATATTTATTTCTTTACCTCGATCTGGTACTACTTATTCACATATTGCAAAATAATGTACAATGTTTTATTTTCATGATGACTTTAATATTTTTTCCTTACTGTGCACTAATTTTTATTCTCAGCTGCCCTGAAAATGCGCCCAGTTTGAGCGGCAAATCAAAAACTGTGATTCAACCCCCTCATAAACTACAATCATAAAGTGAAATTAAACATGTTTTTTTGAATTTGACTTTGAAGAGGGTTCTCAAAGCACCTACGGCCTTGACGATTACATTTTCATGGCGATACTCGCGCTTAAGAGCTAGGTTATACAGACGATTGCTTTGGAAACCCATGTAAACAAAATGAAACGAAAAATTTTGTTTCCAAATTTGAAGATGCTCTTACTTTTTGAATTTTTATCGAATCAAAAAATTCTATGAGGATAGTTTCGAAATATATTTCATATCTAGTAAAAATTTTGATTGAAAATTTTCAATCTATCAGAAAAATATATTTTTTTCTTCGATTTATTGGAAATTTTCAAAATGTTGAAAAAGTATATAACTTTTTGCATTTTTATCGAAATAAGAAATTTCATTAGGATAATTTTCAAGATTCTCTCTCATCTAAAATTAACTTGGACAAAAATTTCTGAAACTTTAAAACATTTTTTTTTTCAAATTTTGAAACTACTCTAAAATTTTTTAATTTTGGTTGGAAATATCTGGTTAAGGAACTTAACCTTCATTTTAGAACCCTTGAAAAGTTGATCAAAGGCTGACTCGATTTGATAAATCCTTCAAAAGTTAGCGTTATGGGACATAAGCTGGCAGCATCGCTACATAATGGCAGCGACAACGTAAGAACAGAAAATAGTGTAATAACTGTTAGGCGCCAGACACCTCTTTGGCGTCACTCCAAAATGTGCACAAAAAATGCATATAAATGATCTCTTATGAAAAGTCCCTAGCTCAGGAAGTGGGATTTCGTGGGGGCGAGGAAAGCACTCCAGAATTAAGTTTTTGTAAAAAATATAGTTAAACTATGTAAGTTTAATGAAATGTAGCAATAGTGACAAGGTTGACGTGTGAAATCACAATAAAAGGGGTTTAAACACAAACCATGATTAACTTTCCATGAACTCAATTTATTAATAAAATGAGAATCCCTTAAGGCACACTAATACATCGCTTAGGGGAGACCGGGGCTAGTTGGGTCAAAGCGAATTTTAATACTAATATTGAATATATCGCGCGATATGTTGTACAGTGGTCGAAGCTCCCGATACGTAATATAACAGTGTATTTTGATGTCAAAACATTGCGCTTCGCAGAAAATATTGCCGAATATATATTTTCAAGAATGGTGAGTAACTTTTTATTTTGTTGGTTTTTTCGTTAAATCGTCCTCGAATATTTTTTTTATTTTTAAAAAGAATATCAACATGAATAGAGCATATCAACAGCTGCGAGAATTCGTTGAAGAATTTTTTATAACCTTAAATTTTTGAATTTTTTGCAAATGTTGTTTACCAAAAATGCGGTCGGGGTAAGTTGGGACAGATTATCGCGGGGCAAGTTGGGACGATTAAAAGATTTAACGTATATAGAGTAGCGCTAGACATAGCCTGTAGGTTTATGTTATTGCTTGAACTATTGCTTAAACTTGAAATTGTTCCTTAATACACCGAAAATCTAGAAAGATGAAATCTGAAAATAATATAAAGTGACTCGATAAGCTTTCTTCGTACTTGAACACAACTGGAAAATTAAAAAAATAAGGCAAGTGTCTTTAAAAGTGATTGTTCCAACTTTCTTCCATTTTGAAAACAACTACAGATTTTCTAAATTGGCATTGTCTCATTTGTCCCAACCTGCCCCGAGCATTGTCCCAACCTGCTCCTCCGTATACGGGGCAGGTTGGGACACAGGACATGACCTCAGTTATACACTCGCCAAAATTTATATAATGAACATTATGCGCCTAAAAAATTCACATCAATAGCCAAGGATATACACATTAACAGCAAGTATAGAACAATTCTAAAAAAGTTACTAGAAAGACGCGAAAAATTCGGGAGTCGTAGTTGTCCCAACTAGCCCCGGTCTCCCCTATTTCTAAATCCGAGTTACTACACACTAACTAATTGATTCATCCTACATCAAAAATTTTATCAAAAAGAGGAACAGGTCCACTACACCAAACATGGTGTCTGCCTGAAGGATAGATCAATTACATTATTCTGAGCGCGACAATGTTATTTCTCACAGCATTTAGGTCTGAGTAACCTAAAAAATTTTAGACAAATTAAGAACTCAAAACTCAAATAATCTCATGAACCATAAAAGAAATCTGGAGAACAGTAAGAATAGCAACGCCTACCTCAACCCTGGAATCACAGAGTCCTTCGTTCTATAGCGTCAACCTGACCGAAAAGTGGACTCGTCCAAGAAAATTTGGTGGCAACGTAATCATTTCCTCCAGTCCGCCAGTTCCTCCCCGCTCGCGCCACAATTCTCGGCCCAGTCGGTGCTGCCCTCCCAAGCTGTATTTCTGGGACTCTGGTCGATGGAATTCGGTCCGCCGTTCCGGTATGTGGAACGCCGGCCGGTGCAAGATAACTGCCTCTGTATGTTGACAAGTGTCGAGCCTGGCATGGCCTGGTAGTTATTCCAATAATCCTTGAGACTTGGGTTATTATGTAGTACATTGCTCGACATCCCAATGGGCCCTGTGATAGTGAAGTGACCGTGGGTGCGTGAGAGTGACGTAAACTTATTGGTAGTTAGGTAGTGCGGGCGGTTGGAGTTGATGGCAGTGTTTTTCCCTTCCGGATTTTCTCAATGGAGTGGTTAGCCGCCACGTTACAATATTAATGTTATAAAATTAACTAATTTTTTTTATCCATTAGAAGCATATATATTTATATTTATTACTATAAATGATTTAAAATATCATTACTTCAAATTAAGATAACTAATGAATTTTTGAATTTAATTAATTCAATTTGAAAATATTTTTAAATTAGTTGATTCAATTACAATTGGTATAAATCTATGATTCGCTCCACAAATTTCTGAACATTGGCAAAAAAAAAACACCTGGCCGGTTAATAAATATATTTAATTGAATAATACGCCCTGGTACACCATCAACTTTAATTCCTATTGTAGGAATAGTAAATTAATGAATTACATCATCAGACCTTACTAATATTCGAATTTGTAAATTAATAGGTAAAACTAAACGATTATCAAACTCTAATAATCGAAATGTATTTAGTTTATCTAAATCTCTTAATATAAAAGATTTAAAATTTACATTTTTTAAATCAGGAATTTCATATCTTCGATATCATTGATGCCCAATAATTTTAATTGATATAATAGGAGAATATATTTCATCAGATAATATAAAATTTTTAATGAAGGAATTGATATTAAAATTATAATTATAATTATCAGAATGATTCAATGGAGGTATATTATTTATGCATTCAACTGAAGAATTAAAATCATTTTTATATAATATTGATCGATAAGAAGCAATTCTTGCTCAAATAATATAAACTAAAAAAAACTCTAATTAATGATATTAATGATCCAATTGATGAAATTGAATTACATAATAAATATGAGTCGGGTAATCAGAGTATCGTCAAGGTATTCCTCTTAATACTAAAAAATGTTGAGGGAAAAATGTTAAATTTATTCCAATAAATACAGAATAAATTTGAATTTTTAACCATTTTGAATTTAATGTTAAACTCGTAATTAAAGGATGTCAATGAATAGCCCCCCCTCCCCCTCCCGAATAATTGCAAATACTGCTCCTATAGATAACACATAATGAAAATGTGCAACAACATAATAAGTATCATGTACAATAATATCAATAAATGAATTAGCTACCCTGGCGGACCAGCCGAACGCAAGGATTAAGCTACCCCCCGAGCCCAACCGAATGCTAAAGTAATGTTAAAGTAATATGGCATTATAATTATTAAGAGAAGCAAAATAAATATGTAAACTGTTGCAATCATAATAATGCGTTAAATTTTACGATAAATGGTCATGCCGTAATTGCAACAAGTTTCTTTTTCAGCGTTGAAAAATGAAAAAATAATGTGGTTGTCATTGCAGTCTGCTAATGATAGCTTCAAGCGGGTTGCCAACATGCAGGGGCCCGACTTCAATGACAGCTACTTTGTTTTTTTTATTTTTTTAACGCTGAAAAAGAAACTTGTTGCAATCACGAGATGACCATTTAACGTACATTTTAACGTTTTATCATGATTGCAACAGTTTACATATTTATTTTGCTTCTCTCAATAATTATAATGCCATATTACTTTAACATTACTTTACCATTACTTTACAATTACGCTGTAGCGCAATGCTTGCTTTCGGCCGGTCCGCCAGGGTAATGCTACTTCAGTTATACCACCATTTGTTTTTTGTAGAAAATTAATCATCTTGATTGAAAATTCAATTACTTGGTTGAAAATCGAACTCATTTGATCAAAATTACTCTAAATTACTTTGTTAAGCGAATTCATTATATTGTTTGTTGCAATTTCTTTAAAAAAATTTTAAAAACTTATGTATTTTATTGTAAGTTCCTCTTTTTGTGGTAGAAAATTAACCTTTTTGATTGAAAATTCAATTATTTAGTTGAAAGTTTCACTCCTTTGTTAAAAATTAATTTTACTGTTTTAAGATCCATAGCGTAGATGTACCGGTTTTGGCCACTTTAAGCAAATTCGTATCTTTTATCAAGAACTAAATTAACTTAAATAAAATATTTTATAACGAAATATTCATACTATTTAATCTAACCTCCTGTTTCACCAGTAGTTGCCATTCAATTATTTCTTAAACTATAATTTTAACGTCCTATAGAAAAGACTTTACAGCATTGAAACATATCAAAACACCCTATAAATGTACTAAATAATACTATAGTAAGAACTAAATATTTAAGATTTACTTATAAATCTGAAAGTGTCGACAAACGGTACATCTACCCTATCTCTGTTCGAAAATTCAACAATGTGGTTGAAAATTTATTTATTTTATTGTGAGCTTATCTTTTATGGTAGAAAATTAATCTTTTTGATTGAAAATTAAATTACTGAGTAGAAAATTAAAGTCCTTTGTTAAAAGTTCATTTTATTATTTGAATATTTATGTATTTTACTGTAAGTTCGTCTTTGTTGGTAGAAAATAAATCTTCTTGATCGAAAATTCAATTACTGAGTTGCAGATTAAACTTCATTGATAAAAATTCATTTCAATATTTTAAGAGCCTGGTTTACATTGGTTGAAAATTCTTTTTTTTATATAATTTTTTTTAGCATATTTTTTGGTAGAGAATTAATTTTATTCATTGTAAATTCAATGTCATGGTTGAAAATTTAACTTCTTTCTAAAAAATACATTTTATTATTTGAAGATCTATCTCTGATTTAAAATTAAACTATTTTATGAACACTGGTTTTTATTTTTAATTATTTTTTTTAACTGAAAATTTAATAAATATATTTTTGGTTGAAAATACAATAATTTGTTTCTCAATGAAAATTCTCTTGGGATTTGCAAAGCATCTTACAAAAGAGTCATCGGAAAGAAATTCTTCGTTAATTATTCAAAAGAATTAAGCCTAATCGTCGAAAAAGAGCTAATTTCTGAATTTGTTTATGAAAATAGTCTGAATAATTAATAATCCTTGTAAGTTTGTAAAGTATTGATATCGAATGGTTGCCAGAAAAGCATTCTTAGTTGATTCCGTAAAAAAATTAAGCTTGTTTGTTGAGAAATAGCTAAAACTCGGCATTTTTCTAGTTTCTAGACAACTTATAAGGTAATAAAAGATAAGTTTATAAGGTTATAAACAAAAATAAAAATAAAAAATTGACAACAATCTTTGTCAATTCAAAAACTATCATAGTGAAGTTTCATCGACAAGACATTCTTAGTTGATTCCATAAACAAATTGAGCCTATTCACTGAAAAATAGCCAAACTATAAATTTGTTCATGAAAATTATTTAAATAATTGATAGTTCTTGTAAATTTTCAAAGTATGATATCAAAAAGTGATACAAAAAACATTCTTAGTTGATTCCGTAAAAACAATTGAGCGTATTTGTTGACAAATAGTCAAACAACGTTTTGTAATTAATCTCACTCACTGGAAATTTATTTTAGATAGTTGTAGAACAGATATAAAACCTTCTTCAACAAATCTGAAAATCTTTAGAAAAATAGTACTTCTGATAAGTTAAAAAAATTTAAACTTTCTTTTTTGTCACGTAATGTGACTTTGAATATTGATATTTGCCTGAATCCGCTCGCAACGAGCGTGAGAACGGATGCTGCTGTCAGCAAAATTGTAAGATTAGGTTTACCACCTTGGGCCGTCGCAAGGTCGAGGGATGCACGGCGATTGTCACCGCGGAGTAACATCTTTAACGCGTACACCGGCGATTAGGCCACTCTTCTCGTCAGTCTAGCTTAAAATGTCATAAGATAAAGAACAATCAGAGAGAGAAAGAAAAAATAGAACACTGTTATTGAATAAACGTACACATGGAAATTGAAAGATACTCATTTATATTATACAGCCTAAACATAACAGTGGTTCCAATACCGAAATCGAATAAAAAGAGTCTGAATTGGAATATTTATTAGGAAATATTTTTCGAACATGTTTTTAAAATTGACAATTATCTACGTGTGTATGTAAGTAAACAAAATTATAATGAGCTATATCCATATATGCATATAATTTTTCGCAATAAAAATTGAGTCCCCGCGAGAA
>CAKNWU010288739.1:0-10178 GCA_932072015.1 Andricus quercustozae
GGCGCATTTTTCTAACCCGAACTCCATTCCAATCTCTTGAGTGTACTCTTTGACAATGTCTAGAGCTAGATGTAGTTTCTCTTGATTTTTAACATAAATCTTAAGATCATCCATGTAAAATACATGAGTGACCTTATGCTTTCGATTTCCAGGTTTGCCGCAGAGGTACCCTTCGAAATGGCGAAGTGCGAGAGATAGTGGCAATAATGTGAGGCAAAAGAGGAGAGGGATCATGGTGTCGCCCTGAAACACACCTCTCTCAAAGGTGAGACTGTTAGTGATCACATGCTGTTTTCCAGATGAGATAGTAAATCTGGTTTTCCAAAGCGGCAATAATCTCTCTATGCACCACACGATGTGAGGATGAACTTTTAAGCTTTCCAACAGACAAGTGATATGTCTATGGGAGGTTGAATCAAAAGCTTTCTGGCAATCAATCCAGGCCATCGATAGGTAACGCTGATAAAGTGCTGCGTCTTTACAGACACATCTGTCGATGAGCAGGTTCCCCCGACATCCTGCTACGCCTTTCTTTGAGCTGCGTTGTTCGTACATCTCTCGCCACACAGGTCCAATTGTCCGAACTATCCATCATTTAGGATAGCTGTGAAGATCTTATACAGTGTGTTCAGACAAGTTACTGTGCGCCCTTCCACCAACCACTCCGAAATAGGCTCTTCCGACTTTAGATATGAGGTGAAAATGCGGGCCAGATGCTGGTGGGTTGAAGGAAACTTCTTCCACCAGAAGATCTTGATACCATCTGGTCCCGGAGCGGAATAGTTCTTCATGCCTCTCAATACGTTTTTCACCTCCTCGGTATTGATAGGTGGGTATTCCTCCTCATGTGTTATGTGGGCACTGCACAGCTCCTTGAAGCTATTTATATTCTTTGAGTGTTTTTTCAGTGGATGCTGGACTTCGTAGACTTCTCGCCAAATTGCCTCGACCTCCTCTGGTGTGGGCGGGTGGACGACAGTAACTGGGGGGCCTTGGAACAGTCGAGATGGCTCAGACAAAAACGGTTGATTTTCAATGACCCACCTCTCTCTCCGCTCTAGACTTATCCTAGCGTTACATAGTACTCGTATTCTGTCAACAATATGCTGCCTGATGATCAGTAGATTTGACTTGTTCAGTGTGATGACAGATCCGCAGTTCGCGCGCGAACTGTCGAAACTTGGCAGTGAAATTCCTACCATATATAATTTAGTCAATCACACACTGAA
This sequence comes from Andricus quercustozae, assembly GCA_932072015.1. Taxonomy (NCBI): domain Eukaryota; kingdom Metazoa; phylum Arthropoda; class Insecta; order Hymenoptera; family Cynipidae; genus Andricus; species Andricus quercustozae. Next base: position 1,230 of record CAKNWU010288739.1, read on the forward strand.
TGCGAACCGCGTACTGCTTTGCCCAGCCTATCTTTGTGCTGAGTTGATGCGTTCGTCTTATGGTCTTATGATCTCCACGAAGCTCGTCGTCCATATCAGCCAGATCTTTGGGCTTAAGAGAAACCTTAATGTTGATGTTTCTCCGGGTCCTGAAGCATTGCTCTTCCTCTATTGGATGCCGGCTCGCGGTTGGTCTCAGTGTCGCCTCTCTTTCTCTGTTGCCGGCTTGTTCTGGCTGCGGTTGAGTAGGCGCTCCGCTTATATAACCTCCTTTCCGGAGTTCCTCGGCACGGTTTCGCAGACTTTTATGCGAAAAATGCGAGAGCTCTGGGTGCTTCTCACACCACAGATTATGTAGTCGCGCCATGTAACCTTTTCGTTTAGGGGCCATACTGGTATCATAGCACTCTAGTAGGTCGTCCCTGAGTCGATCCTTCCACTTAAAAGTACTGAGATACTGCCGGTCAATTGCATTGACTCCTTCTTGAATGGCTCCCCCAACTCTAGGATAGTCGGCATTGTTGTCCGAGGGAGCCCTGCGCGTTCGTTTATTTTAAACCGCACTTACTACAACTATGTTTGGGGTTATCATTGTTGTTCCCACGAGCAGCTAGGGAAAACGGTTCGTCCATCCTTCCAGAGCCCCGCATGCAAGGATAAGGCTGCATACTCTGAGAGGTCGCCCGGTATCCCAGAGTCAGCGTTTGAGACAACTCACCCAGGTGTCATTCAGCTTTGGGCACGGTTTTCACGCCTCTCCTTAGGGGTGATTCCTTCGGGACCATCCCTGGACAATTATTCGCGACTGCTTATTAATTACTGTAACCATATTCAGCAGAAACCCTTGGTACAGGGACCCTCTATCCGTAACCCGAGGACGCACTCGGTGGTTCTTCAAGTACTTTGTTAAGGAAAAATTGTAAGTCCAAATTGACATAAATTCGGTGAGAGCAAAACACAGATTCCTCGTAGCGAGTCAGTCATATCTGCATTGGAGAGTATCCTTTATAGATGTCACGTCCTGAATGCGGCTCTGTGGCACGCCCAGGTGCGTATAGGTCTCTCCAGAACCAAGGTGTCCTATAGCACTTCTGTCGTCGAGCTCAGGGTCTTCCGGAATGCCTTTAAGTTTTCCTTTCTTCATATAAACATTGGCGCTATATATTGGCGTTTTATACTTCTGCCAATGGCAGTTCCGTGGATGGAGGCCGATTTGTCTGCGAAGTCGAAACAAGTGTCGTTTTCGCTACTTCAGCCAAAGAAGTGAGATAAATTAAGTTTTCGACGGGAGAGCTGAAAGCAATGTGTGGGATGTTCCTAATGGGATACCTAATGGCAGGGGATTGTTCAACTGAACCCTCTTGTGGTCCAGAATTTCCTAGACGAGCAAACAAAGAGTTCGCTCCTGATGCGGTTTCAATATTTTCCAGCCAGTGTTTCTTGGATATATTATCGGGTGGTGCAAAAGATCCCTGTCTTATTGTAGCTCGACTATGGTTGCTATCCAAGGGAAGACCACGGTCCCTTCGACGATGAGTATTAGTGACGTGTCCGTGTACCTTCGAGGACCCTGGCCGATCAGGGGTATTGGGCTGCAACATTCAGTAAGCCCAGGAAACAGCCCTAAAAAAAGAAAATAAACAACATTGGTTTCGTTAAGCTAGTTAGTTTTAAATTTGAATTAATTTTTTTTTTATTTAAAGAAATAGAAACAAAACCTGAAGTATCATCTTACGAGCTGTGGCTCGCCACTGACAGGTTAGAGTTTAAACCAAAATTAAACACGTTGGGAAAAGCATACAGTGACCAAGGTAAATTATAAAAGTGAGAAAATAGGCAGATTTATCAGTCTCATGTGTAGAACTTAAAGTACACACGAATTTCAATTGTAGCAATTTCGATTATATGTGACCGTCCGCGAAGAAAGCCACCAGATGCGCGGAGCTACATGTTATAGGAGGAGCGATTGAAGATGCGTTCCCATACAGGAACTCCATAAGAGGGCTTCACTTTGCAGATTAACCCTTGGCTGGCACCCTGGGGTTGTTCGCGAAGGTGAATTTTTCAATCGTAGTTTTACTTGCTTTTAAGTTTCAAAATAGGACTTCAAACACCATCTGGCTTTAGAGTAGAGAATATTTTCTCTTTCCCATGTTGGTTTTACTAGCCTACGTTCATTAGTGTGTAACCGGCAGTGCTCCAAAGTGAAGTTTGGTCGCTAGCGACCGCAGGGTGCCAGCTGTGATCATAAAAGTGTTTTTTGCTCCCAAATTTTTATTCGGTTCAATTCTCAAAATGGATGGGGAAAATTTACGAGCAGTAGAAAAAGTCAAATTTGACTACAGAAAAGGTGTGAATTATGCCCAAGAAAGATTGAGCGAAAAATCCATGAAGGATGTTCATTGTTCATCGTGCTAACGCCCATCTTGCGAGATTCACCTATTCTAGATATGCTTTGATTGTTACAGGACATACAAAAATGTGTGTTTTAAAAATAAAATTTCTTTAATAATTACTGTATCTGCTAGTATGAATATTATGTAAAATAAAAACTTTTTCTTATGAGTAATTGATTTTATTTTGAAAATAAAAGACAATCTCTTTTCACGTAAAATTGTCACCTTGATTTTGTAAAACAAATACCTTTTTTCACGCAGTGCTGGGAAATAGGGGTGCCAGCTAAGGGTTAATCTGAATTCGGGTTTTTCAGATACAGGAATAATATTTTTTGTTATGAAAGAGCAAATGAAAAGCTATCGATTGGTGTGAAATAATAAAAATCGATTTCTTTCCGTATTAGGTCCCTTTCTTCGCCACGGTCACATATTGAGAGAAGTATATCACGTACACATTTGCCAAACCGTAGTGGACGCCGAATGAAGAAATGTTCGTGCCCTTCAGATTGACTTTTGTGGTGGATTTGATAAAATCCCAGGAAAAAGATTCCAGGTAGATTCGGACTTTCAATTTTCATAATGTTTCCCCCAAAAGTTACATGTTACTAAAGTATCATCATTCATCCTTTGATTAGTAGGCCAGTCGTCCGTAGGCACATGTACCATAGAGTCATTAACACGTTCATTCAACTTTTCAGAGACACTAATAACAATAGTCACACAACGCGTTAGTAGCACCCCAAATTACACGGTTAGAGACAGAGAAAATCCGAATACGTCCTATCGTTTCCTGCGCTGGAAAGCGAATCTTTCAGATGAATGGATCTGATCAGCCGATTCCAAGGCCCCCACTTAGAGATCCTCTCGTGAGAGTTGGGACGAGTGAGTCCCCCACCACCAGAAATGTGAGACCCCCCCACTTTAGGGCCAACCAACAACGCATACGCATATTCAAAGTTGTAAAAATAGCCTGACCTTGACTCATGGTTTCAATGTTGCTATTGGTTGCTATTTGAAAATCGCGCGCTAAAGAGCACTTCTATATTCGGGTTGGCCCTAACGAACAATAAACCATTCCTACGTATCTCAACTTTCCCTGGAGGATCTCTAACCCCCGCTATCACTGTCGTTACTTGGAACGGCGCGTACATTTGACTAGCACTCACAAGGAGAAGGCACATGTTTAATTGAAAATTTAACCAATACAGATTCAAAAATCGTTTTGAGTTTTTAGTAAATTCAATAATTTTTTTTAATCTTCCGCCAATTCGTGTACGCCATTTTGTTTCTTGACATTTTGACTGAAAGTTCGGAATCAGCTGCGAAAACCCCTAGATACCAGGTTTCGGGTGAATACTATAATTTTTTTAAATACTCGTCTTGTCACATTGTATCCACCATTTTGTTTCGAAAAATTCTGCATTCAGATTTGAAATCAGCGACCCGAAAAAACCATTTACATAGGCGTGTTTAAAACTTACTTTTGTACATTTTAATGACACTGCCGACTTTTGGCTACGGAACCGGGTCTCTTGGCTCACTGTACAGTGGGCTGAGACTGAACCTCATTAAAAACTTGAAATCAAAGAGAGAGAATTAATTTCCAACAAAGGAAGCAAAATGATTAAGGTTAAGTAAAAGTTTATTTACAGTAGAAAATATCCACTCTGGGGACCAATTACCTGTAGAGGTCTCAGAATGCAACTTGCTGGTTACATCGTTTTTGAAAAACTTATTATTATTCAATAAAATCTCTTTTGTTACAGACAGTGAACAAGGATCTTGGGAAAGTGGATTGTCATATGAGTGTCGGTCACTTCTCTTCAAAGCTCTACACAACTTGATAGAACGGTGCCTCTTGTCCCGAGATTTTATTCGCCTTGGAAAATGGTTTGTGCAACCGTACGATGGGTTTGAGAAACATCGGTGCAAAAGGTATGTATTCGAAGAGGTAATAAAAAACGACATACACACGTAATAGAGTGATCCAAGAATAGTATATTGTCATACAAGTGGGGTTACAAGGAATTTCCTCTTGCTGAAAACATTCCACGAGTACAAAGTCCCTGTCCCCACGCGCTTCACATAATATTTTTCATGAACATCGCATGGAAACTCGAATGAATCCCAAGTAGAATTAATGTTGGATAATGAGTGCTCCAAATTTGTAACGGTACCTAGGGGCGGAGTCGCGGTGGGAACCGGGGTGAAACAATATTAAAGCTTTAAATTAAAATACACCAACTACACTTTATCAGCTGAAGTGGTTATGTTTTTTTCTGGTTCATAAATTGCTCGCAAGCTTTGCAGTATATATTTATTTCGACTTTTCGGGTAAAAAAATCTATAAGTTTTAAGAACTTTTTGAGGTATCAAAGCATCGCTGTGATGTGGATTTTTAATCATTTTTATTGAAATTTTCTATTGCTTTCATAAAATCATTGACTAGTGACCTATCATAATGTCAGGTTGCATTAGTTGTACTAACTTAATCGTTCGGATGATTCTTGTTTACAATTATCCCGTCTGATAGCGTTAGTCATATGCTTGTCTCGCTCAAACGTAAGAGCGTAGAAAGAGATGCCATGAGTGTGACAAAATCTAGCCATACTATCCACAAGACTCACTTTTTCCACGGTAACCATGCCGAGAAAGTGAGAGGTTTCTATGCATGTGTTATGAAAAATCATTTGCTCCTCAAATATGCTGTTTTTCAAAGTGAATACGATGACACGTATCTTACCGATTTGATGAAAAAATTTTTTTTGACAAAGTTCTCAGTAGGGGAGACGACCCTACAGTAGGTAGCCAACATTTCCTATGGTGTGTAGAATAAAATAAAATTTTTAAATTTTGATATTATAAAAACGGAACTTCTTCTTTATTCATAATGTGTCCCCGAAGCGTTTACATCACTTCCGTTTCTTACAATACTTCCGTCTACATATTTTATAAAATCTTATCCTTACTATTTACAGTTATTTACACCTATTTACAGAAAATCTTATATCTAGAACCTTATTTCTATTTTTGACGATAGCGTAATTTGGGACGTGTTAGTGAACGAGTGAGCGAGAGAGAGAGAGAGACTCCCAACTCCCCTCCTAACTTCTCCCCACCCTTTTCTCTTAATTTCTTCTTCCAAGTCTGATATTAATATATTAAATAAAAGTGGGCTCAGAGGACATCCTTGCCTTACTCCTCTCACCAACCAGAAGCTATCTCCTACTTTGTATCCTACCTTCACCTTGCTTTTTTTCTTCTCTAAAAATTTCCAATACTCTCTTTATTAATCCCTCTCGTATCCCCTTTTTTCACCATAACTTTTTCTATCTCGCCTCGGTCTAATGACTCAAACGCCGCTAAGTCCACGAACATTGCTATCATTGCCCCTTTTTCCCTTTTAATCCTCTTATTCACTAGATAGTTCAGAACATATATATTGTCCATCACCCCCGTCCATTTTCTAAACCCTGTCTGGTTCGGTGGCTCTATCTTTTTTCCACAACTTCTTTTTTTAACCTTTCCGATAAAACTGTCACATATATTTTATACAGTGTTGGCATTAGTTTCGCTCCTCTATAATCCTTAACCTCCTCCCCTTTGCCTTTCTTCACTATTGGTATCACTATCCATTCTTTCCATAACTCTGGCCACCCCTCTTCTCTCCATACTCTATTGCACATTATCTATGCCCATTCCTCTAATTCTGTCCCCTCATATTTCCAGACTTCATTTGGAATCTAATCTATACCAGGAGCTTTTCCATCTTTCATCATCCCTAATACCTTGACTATTTCCTCCCTTGTTATGTCCTCCGCCTTATCTGTTTCCCAACTCAGTATACTCCTTCTTTTTTCTCCTATATTCATCTCCAATAATTGTTCCTTTTCTCCATTTTCTTAATTCCCTTCTCACTTCCTTCTTCTTCTGTTTACATTCCTCATCCCATACACTTCTATCCCCTCTTTCACTAACTTCTTTTTTACCTGTGCACTCTAACGCTCGTTTTATTTCTCATATCATTATTTCCATTTCCTTGTTTACATTTCCTTCTCCCATTTTGATTTTACTGACTTTTTCTTCAAACTGTTCTTCACGTTCCATTGACCAATCCCCTCTCCCTGCTCTCTTTACTTTTGCTTCCTTTTTATCCTTATTGTTATAACCCATTTCTCCCTCTACTGTCACTATTATGTTAAGTGATCCGAATCTATATAGTTCCCTACCTCTAGTTTCTGGACCTTCTTGCTTACCTCTTCGTTCACTGCCACATAAACAGTTACCGTTCCCCTCTTTCCTCCTGAACGTGTATATTCCCCTTTCTCATCCCCCCTCTATACTTCCATTTAGGATAAACCATCCCATCTCCCCTAGGCTCTTTAACAATTTCATTCCCTCCCCAGTCAGTCTTTGTCTTCTGTCTTTGGATTTCCTTCCTCGATCTCCACCCAATTCCCTTCCTCCCCTATCTCCTGTTCTCGCATTGAAATCCCCTCCTAGTATAAGCCTAATCTCTAGCTTATTTTCTTACATCATTTCTCTCATTCCCTCTGATTTTTCCTGCATATTACCGTTCACATATACCCCCACTATCTTCCACCTCTCTCCTCTCATATTTATAAAAACGGAACTTTTCTAACTTTTTATTCCCACTGAGTATTCCGTCTAATAATGAACCCCCGCCAATGAAAGCTAACCCATCTCAAAGAAAAATGTCGCGTTGAACAAAGCCCGGCAGGCGAAAAAGATTTCTTGGGTTAACCCTGTCCTTACCTGAAAAGTGAGCAAAAAATTTGCCGACCATTGCTGTAGAGCGCGCTATTATAAAATGAATAATTTATGTATGTTTACATTCTCATTCATGATAGTGTAATGTAATCGTCCAAATTTTCGATCTCTGGTTTTTAACGGATCTTTACGTTTCGACACTCACAGATTCCGAAAATCATAAAATGTTGTCGGTGTCTGTATGTCTGTATGTCTGTATGGTTACCTGAATGTTGTAGCCACGCTAACTTTTGAAGGATTTCTCGAATCGAGTCAGCCTTTGATAAATTTGTTAAGGGTCCCAAAATGAAGGTCAAGTTCGTTAACCAGATATTTTGGATGAAAATTCAAAAAGTGAGCCCATTTTGAAAATTTTTGAGAACACTTTTTTTCAATATTTGAAAATTCTCTGTACGGTTATTAGTAGTACGCAAAAAAACAAACTATTTATCCTAATGCAATTTTTCGATAAAGTAAAAATTATCAGAGTTATAGCATTTTCAAAATAAAAAAAAACAAACGAAAATTAACATTTTAAGCCGAACAACGCACGATATGAAAAAAAGTTAAAAGGCGAAAAACGTTTCACTTTGAGAGCCGTACAAGATTATCATAAGAAGTTTTTGAATTTTTTCGAAAACTCAAAAATTCAAATGTTGATCGCACTAAAAATAATAAAAAATCAAAAACTCCATTTTTCTGTCAAACTATGCAAGATACAAAAAAAGATGAACAGATAAAAGTCGTGCACCTAAAAAAGATCTACAAATTTGTTATGAATTACTTTTTGATAGGATTCGTAGTTTTTGTTTTATTCGTGAAAAACAGCATTAAAAATAAAAAAATTAAATTTTTGGACAAACGACACAAGCTATGAAAAAAAAATGAATAGACTGAAGTTGATCATCCAAAAAACAGCTCAAAGTTTTTTCAAAAGCAATAAACTGTATAACCTAGTTGTTGAGCACGAAGCGCGAGTATCGCAATGAGAATGTAATCGTCAAGGCCGTAGGTGCTTTGAGAACCCTCTTTAAAGTCAAATTGAAAAAAAAATGTTTAATTTCACTTTATGATTGTAGTTTATAAGGGGTTTGAATTGCAGTTTTTGATTTGCGCGCTCAAACTGGGCGCATTTTCAGGGAAGCTGAGAATAAAAATTAGTGCCGAAGGAGCTTTAACAATTTTAAAAGGTCTGTACACAAATGTGTGGAAAATACAAAGACCGAGCGCGTAGAGCGAGGTAAATACATTATTGAGCGCGAGATGAATATATTCTCGAGCGCGAAGCGCGAGAAGCAACAGTCGCGCGCTCAAACTTGCGAGCGAAGCGAGCCGCGCGCGTAGCGCGCAATGAGAATGTGCCCGCACAGCGGGCATATTTTTTATATAGCTCAGGCGACAGCACGTCAGGTTTCTGAGCAGGAGCAGGAGGAAAAAATTGTAGCTCAATGAATGAAGGATCATTTTATAGTTTAAAATGTTGGTGAGCCTGAAATGAGCCTGAAACGAATATGCAAAAAATTGTTATAGCTTACAGCCCCGAAAATCTGTTAAAAAGTAGGAAAATTTGGCAGCTTTTAAATACAGTAAACTCTGGAAGATAGTTTTTTATTGAAAAAATGTGCCCGCCGCGCGAGCATATTCCCAATACGCGCTACGCGCGCGGCTCGCTTCGCTCGCAAGTTTGAGAGCGCCTAGGGCGCGCAACTGTTGGTTCTCGCGCTTTGCGCTCGAGAACATATTCATCTCGCGTTTCGCGTTCGATAATGTATATATCTCGCGC
>CAKNWU010288769.1:0-11912 GCA_932072015.1 Andricus quercustozae
AAATAATCATGTATTTGAAACAGTTTTGTATACTAAAATATGTTCCTTGACAATTTGAGCCTCGCCAATGTAAAGTCCGCTATCATTGCCGACTCTCCCTTATTTATTTATTCAGGTATTAAAAAAAATATATAATGCATTGGAAATCTTGAAAACTATCACGGTTCTTTTTATTATTATTTCTCATTTAAAAAAAAAAATGTTGTGGTTATTATAGACTTTAGGTCGTTGGACTTTAGGTATATAGATAGGCTTAAGTCAATAAGAGGAAGGTTTCTGAAATAGTGATTTCAACAACTTGTGCAACTAGTAACGTATGTACCTTGATCCTTTAATAACCCAACGCCTCTTGATGGTCAAGGTTACTAATTACGTAGAAATGCGATCGATTCAATCCACCACCGTGTCAAACAGGGTGCGAGTAACAAGACCGAGATTGCACTAATTACGTTGCTTTATTCATTTACAGTGGCTGGATACAATTGACCTTGCAAGTTTCCAGCCCAGCCAAGGTCTGTTTTTGAATCTAATGCATAGAGGGATTATGTAAAAGCTGAATTCGAATCGGAAACACTATATGTTGATGTTCTCATTCAGCATTAATAATTTACTTGTAGAAAAAATAAAATCCATTTAAATCATTTCCAACCTTTATTTTTTATCGACGAAGAGATTTCTTTAAATAAAAAATACGAGAATGCTGAACGTAGAGTCAGGGGCCGTTCAACCACAAATTTTCTGCTCCAGTGAATGCAAAAAATTGTAAATGAATAAGAAATGGGTTTAAAGATAAATATTTAAAATAAATTTATTTGTACCATTCAAGTTTTAAAGATAAATATTTAAAATAAATTTATTTGTACCATTCAAAATTACAATATTAAATTCGAAGTTGAATAAATTCTATTTAAAAGAGTTGGATAATAAGGAATTTTAATTGAGACGTTTTTAAAAATGAAGCTTTTCTCTCATAATAAAATTAGAGCTTGCTTCCATCTCACTAATTTCTCCGTAATCAGTTTTTAGCTTGGAAGTTGACTCAAAAGAGAGACGTTTCATTCAGAAGGAAACCCAAGTAAACGATCTTACTCAACAGTCTCTGAATTATGTCAAGGAGGACGATATACGAGATTGTGGGATTAATAGGGGTTAACTTTCAATTTCCGGCGGTTTGTAACATCTTAAGATTATCGGGAACTATTCCTTTTGAATCTTTTGATAAAAATGGTGCAACGAAAATTTATATATTCAATAAGAGTACTATTTTCAGACTGAAAATTACTGAACCTATTAGATTGAAAATTTAAAGTATACAAAATTCTTCTTATTCCTTAGTATTTTTTTAACTGACAGAGAGATACCGTCACACTAAATTTTGATTCTGTCGAAACAGAATATTTTTTTTGTGTTAAACACTTTTTACTCTTTTTCAGCGTACCCATATATCAGGATACATATATATTTTTGTACGAAAATAGAAACTTTTATTTTTAATCACTACCGAAAGCCACGATTTATTTTAAAGTGACTAACTTTCTTAAATTAAACCTTTCTTACCCGAATTAAGAAACTCAATATCTCGGGAGTAAGTTTTAATTTTTTATTTCAACTGAAGATTAAATTTTTTATCACAGTCCGCAGCCGAGACTGCACCAATTTGTGGTCTGTTTCACTTTAAAACCCACCGCTGTCATTCTTAAATTCAAATCATCACAAATCGTCTTTCAGGAATTATTTATATTTATTAATAATTGATATTTCAATTGTTTAAAAAATGTACAGTTCTTAATAGTGTCTGGAATGAAAACGAATGGTACCGTTGTCGATTTAATGGAAGGACATGAGACAAATGTGAAATGAGAACGAGATGATAAGATGATTCAGAATTCATTACTTTGAGCTAACGCGGTGATTCAGCATGAATCACTCCTTATGGAACACTGCAGTTGATCTTCAAACGCTAACGGTCATAAGTGATGAAAATGGCGTGCAATGAAAAAAAAATGTACATACAACGAAAAGGACATTTTTTCATTAGTTACTGAAGCTCTTAAATTTATTACAATAGTTCTGTTGAATAAATTGATCTTAGGATAAACATCAATTTGAATTACGGAAAACATTTGAGTCATTACAATTAATTTGTGTGATTCACCTAGCCATTCTTTTTTTCAAACTACGTATGCATAACCTTGTATAAAGAATAAAAAAACGTATCATGTCAATCAAATAACCCCACACGTGCCCACCTACACAATTTTCGACGTAATTACTAGTTAAACAGATCACACATGAGGAATAAAATGTTAAAATAACAAAAGTCAAGGTACCTTAAAATTTATGCAAGACCAGGAAAAGATAAGTCGGTTCAATGTCTTTGGTTATATATTGATGCAATATTCTAGTACAATAACCGAATGTTAGTTTCTGTAATTGCATTATAAAATTAAATTCTATAATTAATTGTATTGTATTCATTAATTTTATGAGTGAAATAGTTGGTAACAATAGTTGGTAACAATGAGTTGTTCCATTGCATTGAATTATCTGTGCTTTTTCAGACAGTCTCAATTTAATAAGGGTGTAAAAAAACATCAAAAAATAGTGTCATAAACCAGGCTGATTCACTTTCTGCCTATACTTATCTCAAAATGACTTATATTTTCCCCTTCAAACTATCGAAATCGGAACACGCGTAAAGGAATGTTTCCTGCTGCGCTGTTTGATTAAAGGTTTCGTATAAATAACGTTCAAATAACGTCTTTGGACTTGTACGTCCAAGAAACGTTTTTAGGATGTTCCAATTACGTTCTTAAATTTCGTGTCCACTGATGACACGAATTTGACCTTTTAAATAAACAAATGTTATCCAAAGTTATGAATATTATTTTTCCCCCGAAATTCTATTTTTTATGACAATCAAAAATATTTTTTAACATATACTCAGTTTGTCTTAAATTGTTTTTTTTTCGTTATTCTTTCAAAAAAATATCTTATCGACTATAGAGTGACATAATTATATCGTATTGTCTAAAAGATACAATTTTATCCTATATATTATTCACATTAAGTACAAAACTATTTTTAGGTCATTTAATGAGAAATGATTTTGTTCTTTTGACTGTTGAAAACAAAATATTAACGAAGAAGAAACAAAACTGAATAAGGAAAAAAATTAAATACCAGCATTAGTTAAAAAAATAATACACTTAAAAAAAAAATTTCAAAACTTTTTTTTTATAAATCTACGTCATTAGGTTTAGGAGATAAAATACTGATAACTTTCTCAAAACGAAAAAACGGAACATCCGCCGGATTTAGAAAGAAAATTTAAAGTTCTAATTTTTTTATCAATTAGATCAAATATGTGTCATTTCATTTCCTTTAAAATGATTTAGTGGGGATTTTTCGTATTTGATAATTATAGTGTGATGCGTTCGACAAATAAAAATATCTTGATAAGCATTGATTCACATGTTTATTTACCTTATACAACTTTTTTAAGTTCTCACCAGAGATTATAAAAACAAGACAATGAAAATACGTCTGTTTTAATAACAATGCATATTATGAATTGTAATAATATACAATTATTGAAATTTGTGACCTATTTGTCACCTATGTTTGAAAGCAAAATTTACTTTTTCACTTTTTTCAGGGGAAAAGGTACCGTGATGACTGAATTAATTATAAAATTTGATGAATAAATTATAATGTATTAAACTTAACATTTAACGGAGATAAATAAGAAAATTGTTATTATAAAATTTTGTAATGTCCGCATTTAAAAATGGAACCATTGGAAGTTAACATTTTTATTCGGAGTTTTATATTATTTTCAGCTTCATGCGTAAAAAATTAATATACATATGTGAAAAAGGCATCTTAATAGAAAATTGTGCAAAATATTCCTTGGATTTAGGTAGAGTTCATATACGGCTGAAAAATTGTAAGAAATAAAAAATATGTTGTCATTAGTCATTACCGTAAACTGTGGCTAAGCGGCGCATATATGTAGGGAAAAGCGGGAAAAACAGTTGTTAGTCACAAGCCTTCAAAAATGGAAAATCGTGGGTTCGCCGCTTTCTCCCACATGGTTATGGGGAATGCGGTGCATGCATCGAATTGTCTGAGTTTACGGTATTTTCTGAAAATTAATGTTTAAAATTATTAAATTAATAATCAAGTCCATTTTATAAACATTTTCTTTAGCTAAGGTCAAATCTAGGATAAATTTGGTTCAATTTTTAATTAAAATAAGCCATGGAACTTTTCTTTTAAACTTTACTGTTTCCAAACTAATTCGCAATTGAAATAAATTTTGGAATTTTTTTCTGTGCTATCTTTTTGTAGAATTCACCAAATTTTTGAAGAAAAAATGGTATTTCCCCAACAACAAAAATAATATAACAGGTGCTCTCTCAATCCACGACGATTGTTTATACATTAAAAAGTTTTTCATCTCATAAAATATATTGGAATCTTTTGAAGTATTTTGTAACATTTATTGGATTTTTGGAAAATTTTTGTTTAAATGGCTTTCAAATTTGTTGAACTCTTATGGTGTTTTTTTGCAAAAATGTAAAATCCTTGAATATAGAATATAGAATCTTTTGACGAAAAAATACGTTGTTTTAAAAAGGAAACTAGTTAACACTTTCCAATTAGAGAAAAAATGTGTACGGAGGTATGAGTATTTGAATGTTGATTTTTTTTCGAAAAAACACACAAGTTTGGTATTTAAACCTCTATAGCTTTAGATCTAATTGAATTATTTCATTTTTGTTCCTCGATATTCACGAGATGAAATACTAACAACTCTGTAGAATTTGTTTCAGATCGGAAAAATACGTCTTACCTAATTTCCTCTAGAAAAAGAACATATTTCGTCGCTGAGATATTTTACTGCTTGAAGTGTATACCTACCTGATTTGAATTGGATCCGGTCTATAGTAATTTATAATCTTCCAAAACTTGCGCAACCTTGTGATATTTTTTTCAATTTCTTGTATATGAAAGTACATGCGAGTGTAGTCAGAAATTATAATCATTTTAGATCCTGCTAGTTTTCATTTAAAGAAGATATAGTCAAACAAAGATATAGTCAAACAATTTTATGAGAAAAATGCTAAATACAATGAAAAAACATAAAATATTCGTAGAAATAACGGATTTTTTTTTCTCTTACATGAGTATAATTAAGATCAATTCACACAATTATTATAGGAAGGTATGTATGACAATGACCTAGAAAGATTATCAAAGTTTCTTGGAGAAGGTGACTCGCTTTATAAAGCACATGACCCCTGTCCAAGTATGTAAAGTGGGCAACTATGTTGAAGCGCGAACATCGATACACACATTCCACTATTTTATAAGTATACTAAAGTTTGCTAGTATTCAGACTTACATGTCCAGACATATAAGTGGGCCTTGACATGAGTTTTTCCAGAGTGACGAGGTAAAACTTCAGGGAGGGGGTGAGGGTTATTGGAGTGAGGTCACGATAAATAATTTCCATGCGTTATACTCACTGAAATACCCGACACGCATGTCACGCTAATTATTTGTTACCGAAATTAATTAACAAACATTGTCGGGACGTGAGAATTGCATTTCATTATAAATCTAATGCAAAATTAAATTCGTGTTAAAATTTGACTCTTCGTAGATAGTTTATTCTGAGGACTGAGAGGTTTGTACCTCAAAAGTACAGTTATGAATCAAATTGATAGTTTTCGGAATTTATACATAATAATCTAAAATTCATTCACTCTGCCTCCACGGAAGCTCCTATGTTTCGCTCGCTTTTTGGGTGTTTTTTGTCTCACGACTTTTTCTATCATGTCAATGTGAAATTGAAATTGTTCAATTTTTAACGCTTCAAGTTTGAATTCATTAATTTTGAAAGTTCCCAATTAGAAAGCATATAATTTTTAACTTTTTTAGAATAAATCAACTTTTCAAGATCCAATCACTTTGAATGTCACTTGATACTACATGCTATTATATGATACTAACTAATAATATGTATCATCTTTAAATTTCTATAATTTCAATTTAAAATTAAATTTTCGAATGCGGAATTCTAAAACTGTTTTATTTTCTAGGGCTTGAAATTAACTTTTTTTTTTGCTTCAAAAGCTTTAATTTGAAAATATTTGATTTGAAATTTCTTAATTATTGGTTGTTTCCAATTTCATAATATTGTAGGCTAACTTTAAAATTGTACAATATTTCGCAACTGCCCCAATGTAAAAATTGTTCAGGCTTGATCGAACCCGAAGCAATTGGAATAAGATGATGGTTTATGGCAAAAAAATGTTGAAAAATTGAGGTCTAATAAATTTGACCTCATTTTTTTTCTCAAATACCTTCATGTTAAAAAAATTAACATTTCATTATTTATTCTTAAAAATTAAAATGACTCAAATGTTGTAAAATAATTGTTAATTGGTAACCTTAAAGATTCAACAATTTTTAATTGAAATCTTACCGAAAAGATAATTATTTCAAATTCAAATAATAAAAATTGTCAGGATAATTTGACTATTAGATTTTTTGAAATTCCAAAATTTCATATTGTAAGCCTTGATAGTCAGTTGCAAATAAAATAATTTTAGATGTAAATAAGAAGGGTCGAAAATGTACAGAAAAAATACTGTTACTCGTAGCGAAATTTCGGTACAGTAGCCACGGCGGTCTTCGAATAATCTCAATTATATGGTTTCAATTTGAGTGAGTTTTAATTTTTCTGTTTCAATTTGAAATGGACAAAATTATCTGGTTTTTTAAATCATTGAAATCGTAGAATATCAAGTCTTTCAGACTTGACAGTTGCACATTTCTTAGTTTAAACAATTTATAATTAAACAATGTTGAATGAAATGCCTCCGAAACAAATTAAAAACAAAGAAAATAATTTGTCCAAATAAAGCCATAAAAATGAGAAGATTTCAGAACTAGGCATTGGAAAGTGCATTTTTTTCTATTTTGAAAATATTCCAAAATATTGAACATTTCAAACTCAGCTTCGAAAATTTAATTTAATTTTTACTTTTTAATGTAATCTCTTAAAGTTTTATAATTTTCAGTTGAATATTTAAAAATATGAATAATTAAAAAATTGAAAAATATTTGATATGAAGGTTTCGAGAATGAATAATAATTTTAAATTAAGCGTTAAAAATTAAACGATTTGAAATTAAAATCTTAAAATTGTGTTGCTTAAAGCCAAAATAGATCAAAATAGAACTATCTGAAATTGATGCCTTAGTAATTGAATGATTTCTTTAATTTTGAATGATTTCTTTTTTAGAGTTCTGGATTTTCATGTTAAACGATGAATTTTCCTTTTCCCTTTCATAAGTTTTAATTTTTTAATTCTTAATGGTCCCCATTTAAACTTATTTTGAACATTTTTTAAGAATAATTTAATTTCATAGGTTTATAATTCAAAAAATTTCAAATTGTAACTGAAAATTGACGGTGAATTTATTTTTTTGATCTTAGAAATTTTGACTTATCCATTTTAATCGCTTGGAATTGAAAATTATTTGAATTCAAAAGTTTTAAATCTTTAATTATTCAATTTTGAACGCTTTTAAGTAGAAATAATACAATTTTAATTCCTTTCAAATGAATTTCTTACATTTTCACAATTTTTGTCCGAAGTTTTTAAATTTTAAGAGCTTCTGATTACAAATTTTTCAAATTTAATTACTTCCAATTTCAAATTATTCACTGTTAAGCGCTTTTCTTTAGAAATGATACAAATTCAATTCCTTTTCATTCCATCTAAAATATTTTCCGTTTTAAAAATTTACCTGATCTAAAATTGTTTGATTTAAAACACTTTTAATTCAAAAATTATTGATTATTGTTCAAAAAATGTTTTAACCTAATATTTGAAAATTCGTTCAATAATGGATTTTTAAATTGTTTGTACTTTTAATGTTAGGAAATAAAAAGTCGAGACGTGAACGCGCGCTTGGCGCGCGTGCATTTACTGCTAGTTATTAATAATTAGTAAAAATATAGATAATTTTACAAATGGATTAATTACAAATATTATAATTTTATAAGTTCAGTTTTTAAAGTACTAAGGACTTAAAATTGTTAAATAATTAAATATAGTTATTATTTTGATAATGAAATTTCAAAAAGAACCAAAGAATAGTATTTTAAATAATGTATAGTCACTTTTAAGAGGTGCATATATTGTAATAAGTACGAATTCAGTTTGGAAAGTCAAGCGGCATTGACTCAACCGGAAATCATTAGCCTAGGTCCGTTACTATCTCTTTAATGTAGGTACAATATGTATAATATGACGTACACTCTCTGAGCAATTTACGCGACAACCTGTTGACCTTCCCGATTAATGGGAGACCGTAAATATTGATGCATTCGGGTAAACTAATAGTGAGATCATTTAAAATGAAGGTGTGGCGCAATTTCATGGATTATTTTCCTTAACTTTAATTCGAGATAACTCTTCTTTAAACAACTCTTTCCTTGTAAAAAGATTACCAAAATTAAAGTCAAATTTTCAGTTTCGGAACGTCTTTTGAGGGCATTTGAGAAATTTGTCGGCCTTGTCCTTTTGTCCTTCTTAACGGCTTCAGCTCAAAGGATCTTTTATGTTTGTACATAGCCTTCTTCTTTTCTTAAAGCGATAAAAGTGATGGCGGGCAAAGAGTGGTCGCACCTGCAGCTTTTAGAGTTCATCAAGCTGGAAAAAGGTTCTGCATGAATTAAGCGTCTGCTATGGACATTTCGTTGTCCTTCACCCACATAATCTAAGAAAATTCAAATGCAATTAAGTGATTGTTTAATTGAAGGCTAATTTAATTCAATCATTTGAAATTCAATTTATGTCAATTATAGTTTTCAAAATGTAGAATTTGCACAGAACTGAATTAATATGGTATATTTATAGAATAATAATATGTAGTTTATGTAAAATATGTACCTTGAGAAAAAATTGAATTACAAAATAAATGCCCTGCTAATGTAAAACACTTTTGCTATATTACTTGCAATCGGTCAACATTATTACGATTTAGGTGGCTTTAATTTAACGAAGTGCCTCGTCGTCCCGAAATTCGGGATGAGTAGTGAAATATTTTTCATAAGCTTGGCAAGTCGTCCCCTTTCCCAACTCCCGCCATTTTTCGGGACGACTAGACGCAGCCTTAATTTCAATTTAATACAATTTTAAGAAACTTTTAATCCTCCATTTAAAGAAACTATTTGAACTTTATTGTTAAACTTTTTGTGGCATACTATTTTTTTTAAACAACTGATTCGTGGATAAAATTGAAAATCGGTAAAGACGCGATTATTTGGCGTTCGGCTCTTTTCACTCTTTCTCCCCTGAATTAGTTCAGTCGAAGCGAAACCATGTCAAGGTGGTCTTTGTTCTCGAGTCCACATCGGGTCAACTAACGGCCAGTCACCTATTAATTATGCCATTATATTGCACCACGATACTTATAAGTTTGCAACCGCTAGAATGTACACATATGCACATGCACTCTCGTTGCCGCTGTCAATGCAATTTTTTTCGGTCTCACTTTAAGGACACGCGACACTCTCCACGCACGGGGGCGGAGACTTACTTTATTTTTGAGAGGTGCAAATGCACTCTGCATAAATGTACAGCTAATAAAAAACGGGCAGGTGGTTTACGTCAAGACTGGTGAGCGACCGGTGTGCCTTGTAACACCTGCTTGACCGAAATATTTGCCAAAGCCTTATCTGGCACACTCCAAAATATATATTTTTTTAATTTGCATGTTATACGATTGAAAAAGAAATATGAGAAGAAAAAAAATTTTAGAAGTGTCAGAAGTATTTAGATGTTTTGCTTGCAAAGTTAAATCACTAATTTTAATTTTTTCAAACATTTCAAAAAATTCTTATTCACATTTATTTACTCTGTGTTAACCCCTCCCACAATACGTCACAAATATTAATATAACCGCCCCCCCCCTGGCAGTGTGACGTAGTTTTTGAACGGCCACTATCGCGACAAAGAACTTAATATTAATGGATAATTTTGTATGTAAATTTCCTTTTTTTAAATGCAAATGTGATTTGCGTTACAAAGTCGTTGGAAATCAGAAAATCATTATGGGCTTGGGCCAAAGGGTTCCGGAAGTGGGGGGAAAAAGCAAGGTGTACGAAACGAGGCCTGAGCAAATAATCCGATGCGTGGCGCATGACCCACATTCGGCATTCGCAGAGGGAATATATTTTAGCAGCCATGTGCCAAACATACTCAGGGTGCTCGACTGGCGTGACGACCCAAAAAGCGGGTAATGTTGCATTACCTATATAACACCTGGCTACCTTCCACTGCTTTTTGACTCATTACTGTGATGGTAGACAGTCAATTATAACTCTTCAACTCGGACATTGAAATTCCTAAACCACCAATTTTTCTCTCCTTCTTTCGCATACAAATTTAGCAAAAGAAAGTTTTATTTTTAGGTTAAGGTATTATAAGGATAGGAATCCTATTCAAAAGTTAGTCCTGCTAGAGGCTATGTTCATAATCCTGATTTCTAAATTCAAATCAAAAAAATCACTATCACGGTATCACTACTCTCACTTTCTATGGGAACTTAACTCTAAACAGCAAACATTCTTAATTCACAAAATAGCCGTAGCTTCGTGTATCTACACATGAATGGTCGTGTGATTGGTACAAGCAACCAAATTCTTTGGTACAAGTAATAAACGGTACTTGAAAAAAATTGTTGAGGCAAATAAATTTTTTTTTAGGCCAACCACTTTTTGATTAATAAAAACCAAATTTTTGTTACCGTAACTTTATTTTTTTCTCAGTATTTAGTCTTATACACGATGCTGTAAGCAAATTTACTCATATTGAATGGACACGTCTTTTTTTTTAGCACTGAACATATGAACCCATTTAGCATGGAAATCTAGAGAGAACTCTTCCAATTATTTAACAAAAAAGTTGATTGATTGTATGTTTTAACCCTTCAATTGACCTCGGATAACATTCTGAAGCTTAGTCAGTGGTCAGTGGTCATCCTTGGCAGGTGGTCAACCTAATATATAAAAGGGATGCCCCAACGGCCGTTCCCATCCGAACCTTGGTATGAAGTATCGAGTTCAAGCGTTCTAGACTCTCATTTTCGTTGTCTCGATGTCGGCCCCATTGGTGATTGCCCCTTCGCCTAATTTCCCCGGACGTGGTGCATCCGACTTTCGATTTTCGTGGGACCACCCGAACTAGGACATGTCTACCATAGCCACAGCAAGAACCACGATGAATCGAAAGGTAACTTGATATTAAACCAGGCATGTCAGACACTGGTGTCTGGGATGGTACGATTTTTGATAGCAAAACCAAAAGTCCTTTGTTTTCATTTCGCTATGCATTTACGTAAACTTCTTTTTTAAACTTCGTTTTCAAAATAAAATAGCAAAGACAATTTTATACGGCAAGAGAAAAGAAACTTAATTTATTAAATCAGGGTGGCTACAAAATTCTAATTCCGAATTCCCTGATTTTCCCTGTCTTTTTCTAGAGCATTTTTTTCATTTTCCCGCCGCGTTATAAATTTTTCTTTCATATTAAATTTTCAAACAAAGAAATTAATATTCAACTGAAATAATGCATCTTCAAAGAAAAGAATGAATTTTTAACCAAATAGTTGAATTTCCTACAAAATGATAAATTTTCAACCGTAAAGAATAATTTTTTACCAAAAACACGAATTTTCAAATAAATAGCTGAATTATCAACAAACAAAAAAATCGATTTGAATTAGAATGATCAATGATCAACCAAGATAATGAATTTGTAACAAAATAGTTCCACATTCAACTAAGTAGTGGAATTTTCAATAAAAAAATATGCATTCTCAACGAAA
>CAKNWU010288808.1:0-10106 GCA_932072015.1 Andricus quercustozae
AATTTGAAATAATTAACAAAGTATAGTAAATGATTCCATACTCATGCAGTGAAAAAATAGTAAGTAAGTGAAAGTCTTGATTACTTGCAAAACTTTAAATTGAAAAAATGGTGTACTTCTGCCAAAGAAACTCTAATAGGATTAAGTTAACATATGGTTTTATTCAAAAGCACGATTTATTTGTCGAAAGGGAATATTTATTTGAATCAAAGAAATATTAATGCAAGATCTAAAATACATTTAAAATTAAATGAGCATCTAATTGTACCAAATAAATGTGCCGTTAATTGAAATGAATATTAAAAAATAAGTTTTATTTTGGGCCAGAGATTAATTAAAAAATTTCAAAAAATCTATTTTCCTAATCAGACACGAGGACAATAAGTACCAACTTGAGTACCCAAAGAAGTATATTATAGTTATTAAGTTTGTTTGCTCCTGAATCAACATTGGTAAAATTTATCTAACTGCTAGTGCAATTTTTGAGATTCGATTAGCGAAAAGTGAGCCACTAAAGATTGGTAGAAAATCACTAATTCGAGTAATCTAGGTATTTCCTAATTCAATATTAGAAAACTAATTGCTTGGTAAAAAGTAAATTATTTAGAACTGTGTATGCTAATTTAAAAAAAGCTATGAACATATAAAACGTTAGAAATAGAACAATTTATTAGAACGACGCGACAATGTGATATTTTTAACTCTATTGACACGAAAAGTAGACCATAGTGAGACATTGTTGACGTGACATACTCTGTTTACATTTTCAAAATATTGCCTTCTAATCGTTTCAACAAAGTTAAGAATAATAAGCATTTTTTACAATCTTAAAAATATAATAGATCAATATGGGATCAATATGGATTAATATATTTATTAATTATGCATATTGAGGACCCTCATGCGCTACTTTTCAACAGAGTTCTGTTTTTGATGTTCAACATTTGTTTCGGATGTACATTTTCCTTATTTTGTATAGAAAATTGCAGTTATTTAGCAACATTTTTAAAAATTATTTGCTTTAAATGAAAATCAGCCTAAATAAGTCAGAAATTGAGCCACCTCAAGATTAGTAGAAAATAATAATTTCGATTAGTTGAGATATCTCCAATTCAGTTGTGGAAAGCAACTAATTGCTTGATGCAATTAAAGAAATTTACTTAGGACAGTACATATAATAATTAAAAAATTCTGTAAACATCGAAAAAGTGAAAAATAGTCAAGTTTAGTAAAAGAACGCGATGATATTACTTTCTTGACTGTAATAGGAAGTAATAAGGTCATATATTGTGAACTTGTAAACCTGACGCAGCCTGCCTCAATTTTAAAGTGTTGCCTTCTAACTGTTTGAATAAAGTTCAAACAAAGTTCGGTCAGGGTCTTCATGTGCTACTTTTTAATCGAGTTCTGTTTTCGAATTGAAAATTTTTTTTCTTTTGCATATTTTCCATAGAAAACTGCAATTATTCAGCAACTCAGTAAAAATGATTAGCCTTGAATAAGAATTAGGGTGGTCGAAATTTAAAAAAAAAATGTCATGCATATCGCCCGGAAATTTGTTCGAATCCACACAAAAAACTCAAAATTTCACTTCACAATATCTGTTTTATAGGGTCCCAAAAAAACCTCATAAGTGAAAAAACGGGGTTTCCGAGTTTTTGGCGCTAATCATAATTTTTTGGGGTTTTTTTAAAATTTTAATTGTTTCTAATACATGAAATACTACTTTATATTTGTTGTCTAATTTTCAATTAAAGTAAGGTAATACTTAATTGATGTTAACAAACACAATTGCTTTAACAATTAATTATCATTTTTAATAATATTCTTTCAGAGCAATGGTAGAAAATTGCAGTCTTTTAACCAATGTTTCACTTTTAGTCCAATTTGCAATTAGAGTAATTGTTTAAATAATTTATTATTATTGTCAATAATAATCAATCTGGATAAGGCTAGGAAGCTGCGGTTTTTTCTGAAATTTTCAACTATTTGTCTACTTTTCACTTAGAGTGAGTTAACAATTAGTTCGATTTAGCAAAAATAATTATTTAAACAAATAATTATAATATATAACTATCTTCTTCTTTATTAATGCTACATAGTTGCGGTTTCTTCTGAAATTTTTAGTTTTGCTTTGACTTTTTAGTTATGAACAAATAATAACTAAACCTCAACAGGAATCATTTTCTAAATAGTATTCTATTGTTAAAGGTGACTTATTTTTGCTCCTTTTAGAAGATTTTAAGGTAAGAGAACCTTCGTTTTAAATAACTTGCAAAAGTTTTGTTTTGAATTACAACAAGAAGTTTATTGCAAAGAGTAAAAGAAAAGTTTGGTATTGTACATACGTTAATATTAGCTCCCCCTAAAAAGGCAAAGTAAAGATAAACATTTCAGGAAAACCGCAACTTTCTAGCACTTATTCAAGAGAAGATAGTTCTAAACAATAATAACTTCATTTAACATCTATTCTTTTCAACTTGAATTAATTATTACAACTCTAAGTGAAAAGTCGACAAAAAGTTGAAAAATTTCAGAAAAAACCGCAACTACCTAGCATTACTATTGGAGAAGATAGTTCTAAATAATAATAAACTATTTAAAAAATAATGTTCGTTTACTTGCATTAATTATTACTTTACTTGGTAAATGGGGGTAAAAAGTTAAAAATTTCAGAAAAAAACCGCAACTATCTAGCAGTACTATAGGAGAAGATAGTTATAAACATTAATAATAAATTGTGTAAAATATTGTCATTGTTAACAGTAATTAGGTTTTACCTCATTCTAATTGAAAATGGGAAATTTTTTGAAAATATCGGGACTTTCTATCTCTCTTCTAAGAGAAAATTGCTAAAAATTATAATAAATTATTTTTTTAAATCATGTAAACATCTTAATTAGCAGTGTAATATATTATTTTATGTATTAGAACAATTTGAGTTTTTTCGAAATGTAAAAACAATCATATGGTTTTTTTTTTTGGCCCGCTATCAAAACAGACTTATGGGGGTGATATTTGAAAAGTAATATTTTGTTCATCTTCGATGGCTAATTGTGAACGGAAATGATGAGTTTCAACTCGATTCAGCTAATATTGACGATTCTGAATAAAATTGAGAAAAACGTATTTTTTTAAAGGGAAATAATGGTTAAATTTCATGGGGCTTGAGCAAACCTGCAAATATAATTTAAAAATCCAAATAAGCATCAGCTTGAATGATGGAGAGAAATTTATTTTAATTCTATAGCTTATTTCCTTATGCAAAAGATACCTTGAGGTCTCTCTAAATTAAAATTGGTAAATTTTTACTAATTACGAGTGAAATTTTACAGATTCGATTAGCAAGAAGTGAGCCACCAAAGATTAGTAAAGAATTCCTAATTCGATTAGTCAAGATATTGCCTAATTCAATAGTGGAAATATTTCCTAATTCAATAGTGGAAAGCAAGGAATTCCTTGATACGAAGAAATAAATTTACTTAGGAATGTATATGATAATAATTTGAAAAAGGTTATAGAAATGAAAAACGTGAAAAATATAAATGTTTAATAAACTAAAGCGATGATGTAGCATTCTCAACTCTATTGAAATAATAAGTAGGTCATAGTGTGACATTGTAAACGTGAGTAAGCATGTCTCCAATTTAAAAACATTGCGTTCTAATTTTCGAACAAAGTTAAGAAAAATAAGAATGGCTTAAATTTTTAAATGATAAGGGATCAATGAGATCAAAATTAATTATATACACTTAGGGTGTCCATGCGCTCAATTTTTCTAATTATCCATAGAAAATTAAAATTATTTAGCATTCTTTGTAAATACTATTTGCCTTGTATAAGGATGAACATAAGTGTCTAAAGAAGTTTATTTTCTAGCTTTTTTTCTTACGTAAAAGATACTTTATTGCCTCATTGAATCAGCATTTTTAAAACACAATTAATTACTAGTGAAATTGAAAGGATTTGATTAGCGAAAAGCTATTTTGACATTGTAAACATGACCTAGCCTCTTTCCATTTTCAAAATATTGCCTTCTGATTTTTTGCACAAAGTTAAGAGAAATTAGAATTTTTGAAATCACAATGGTTCAATAGGCTATAAATAAATTATGTATATTTCCGAATATTTTTCTCGAATTTTCATGCATATCGACCGGAAATTTTTTTGAATCCAAAAAAAAAAGAATTTTTCGTTGTTCTGAAAAAAAATTATATTCAGAGGTGGCGCAAGCCCCATAAAGTTTAACACCTAATTTTCGTCAGTACTAGGTGAATCGATTCGAAACTCAACATTTCTCTTCACAATTAGCCATAGAATATGAATAAAATATTACTCTTTTAATATTACCCAAAAGTCTGTTTTATAGGGTCCCGAAAAACCCCATAAGTGAACAAATGGGTTTTGCAAGTTTTTGGCGTTATTTATGATTTTTTTGCGGCTTTTATCATATTTAAAAAATTTATTATTATTTTTAATAATATTCTCATAGAATAGTGCTAGAAAATTGTATTTTTTAAACATTTTTTCCACTTTTTGTCTCAGTTCCAATTAGGGTGATTTAAATGATGAATTAAAATTTAAAAAAATGGTTTAAATAATTTATTATTATTGTTAATAATATTCAATTTAAATAATGCTAGAAAGTTGCGTTTTTTTCTGAATTTTTCAACTACTTGTCTATTTTTCACTCGTAGTTAGTGAATAATTAATTCAATTTATAAAAAATAATTATTCAAGCAAATTATCATTGTTTATAACTATCTTTTTCGGTATGAATGCTAGATAGTTGCGGTTGCTTCTAAAATTTTTAACTTTTTACCCACTTTTTACTTAAAAAGTAATAAATAATGACAGTTAAGAAACATACTCGTTTAAACAATTTATTATTGCTTATAATTATCTTCTCTTAGATAAGTGCTAACAAGTCGCATTTTTTCTGAGCTCTCAAACTTTTTGTCCACTTTTCATTTAGTGAGGTAATGATTAATTTAAGTTAATAAATATGCTAATTTAAGCAATTGATTATTGTTTATAACTATCTTCTCTTAGAGGAATGCCAGGAAGTTTTTTTTTCTTAAAGCAAAGCGTCAAAGAAAAATTTGGAATTGTACACATTTTAATATCAGCCTAGACCTCCCCTTTCCATTAATCAAACAAAGAATTAATTAATTATAACATCTCACGGGACAAGGTGGACTTACTACAGCCAGGAAATTGCTTCCGGTACTCCATTACCATTTGTAGTAAATATTGTTTTTGACTTTCGTCTGTAGTAAGAAGGGAATTAAAGTCAAATATCAATTTCACAAATATCTGTTTTATTTCAGAAAAATATATTCACAAAAAGGAAAGAAATTCCCGGGTGAAAAATTGTTTACAAATAAGTGCAAAAAACTAACCGCATTTGTACAAGAATTTACAAATTAATGCAATAAATTACAACTAAAATTACAGAAAAGTACAACTTTTTTCTATTATTCGGATGAATTTTGTACTTTTTTTGTACTTTTTTGTTGATTGCTGTATTTTATTGTAGTTTTAATTTTCTACAAGGATTTAAAAGAAAGTACAGCTACAAGAATATACAACTAGGCTAACACATATTTAGAGTATTGCAATAAGATAATTTAAAATTAAGATGTATACAATTATACATGATAACTATTACAAAAACACTTTTATGTTTAAACTTTTAAGGAATGGTAGAATATTAAAAGACAATATTGAATAATCGTTATCAAGCAAAAATTATAAAAATGTTTGACGTTTTTCAAACATATAGCAATCGATTGGACACCATACAGGTATGTTATTTAAAATTATGTCAATGAAATTAAAAGATTCGAACTCTTCAAGATAAAATTTTTATCACTTAAAGTTATAAAAACTTAACTGTTAATTAAGACACTCAAAGTAGAATACTTTGAAATTCAAAATTTTCAAAACTGAAGCTTCAAACTTTTTTAATTTAAACGCTCAATTCCTTCAGCAGAATCAGTAGGATCGTTAATATTCAAAGATTGATTTTTTTGTAGTCTCTTTGGTTTCTAACTTATTCTTTAGCTTTCTGTTAGTTTTAGAGTTAGATGATAACGCAAATAATCTTTTATATTTTCGTTTTTACACATTTTAAATAAATTTCTCGTACATCTTTGGGTGAAATCGCTTTGAAACTCAAATCTATAGGTTTTTTAAATGTTTCAATAATTGCATACTGACTTGAAATCTGATACAAAACACTTCTTTGCTCTCTACAATATTTAAATCATATTTCATTCTGAATTTCATACGAAATAACAAACGAACATACCTATAACTTTTCCGACTGCCAAGAATAGAAATCACTGCAAGAACATACAACCCAATTTTCTTGGTAGGGGGGGTGCCCAGAATTGCATACGATGCTTTAGATTGGAAATTCATTGGCACCCCCTATTATTGATTGAATAAATTATAGTTAAATCTTATTATTTTGTAAAAACTACAGAAGGATGCCAACAATTGGGGGGGGGGGGGGGGGGCCAAGAATTGGTCCTCTTACATAAATTGAAGAATGAATAAAAAATTGATAAATTTTAAAAATTGAATCATGTTAATCAACTTAAAGCTCGAAATATTAATTTATACATCAAAATTTGTTTTGAAATCTTTTTAAATATTCTCTTAAAAATTTATTTTAAAAAAATCATTCAAGAATTTTCCAGGAATGTAATGAAAATTTTGTTATTATCTTGGAACTCGAAATTCTCATACAATTTTTTGAAAATCCTTCAAGATTAAAAAAAAATTGCCTCAAAATTTTTCAGATTCTTTTTGAAAATCTTTTTAGGTATTCTTTTTAAATTAATTTTTCCACAAAAAAATCATTTTTTGTTTTTCTAGGAATTCTGATTAAAAATTTTCATTCTTTTGAAACCTTTCAAAATTCTTAAAAGGCTTCTAAATTGTGTATTCGAAATTTTAAAAAATCTACATTTTGTTTAAAAGGTTTTGAAATGTTTTGAAATCTTCTAAATATATTTTAAACTTCCTTGAATTGCTTTCCAAATTAATAACGGTTCATGTGATTCATTCATTAAATTTATTAAATATCTTTT
Source organism: Andricus quercustozae (assembly GCA_932072015.1). NCBI lineage: Eukaryota > Metazoa > Arthropoda > Insecta > Hymenoptera > Cynipidae > Andricus > Andricus quercustozae. The sequence goes on from CAKNWU010288808.1 coordinate 7,101, forward strand.
TGAATATTCTTTGAACATTAATTTTTTAATGCAAAAAATCCTTTAAATTTTTGCCAGCAATCTTAATAATTTTTTTTATTTTTCTTTTATACCTTTAAAGATCCTTAAAAAACCTCAAAATAGTATTTCGAAATCTTCAACATTTTTAATAAGTTTCATATTATTTTAAAGATAACAACTTTTGATCTGATACGGAACTAAAGTTAAGGGCGTTTCTCTGTCTGAATTAATCGACATAACATTTTTTTGAAAAATAAATAACATCTCTGATTTAAAATTACGTTTTATAGATGTGGATATCTAGGAAAAATGTTAATTAAACAAAAATGTTGCATAACTGAAATTGCTGTTTTATCTGTGATTTCTCATAATAGCAACAGTTCTTGGTAAAAGTGTAATATTTAAAAAAACTGGTTGTTTCTGGTAGAAACTTATACCGGATGTCACAAAAGACTCGGGATAGCTGAATATTTCCTCAGGTAAGATATTTTTCAGGGAGGTCAAGGTCATTCTTGAAGTAACTTTCAACGAGGAACTCAATGGTAAACTTTATTTTGATCTTGACGATGACCTTCAAGGTTATTTCAAGGTCAACTTAAAAAAAATGGAAACCCCCTTTTTTACATCGGCTATCGATATAGCGGGAAATTTTACTTTCAAATATGTACCCAGGTCGTACATAGGTACATTGTAACCTTGAAGGTCACTCAAAGGTCATGTAAACATAAACAAGGTTTGCATACCTCCGGGAATAGAAGCTTTTCAAACTTTTTCGTAACGAGCAAAGTTACTAACTTTAACAAGGCGTATTCAGTAGTGACCTTAAGCATGACCTCGACGATGATCTTCAAGGTCATTTGAGGTCAACTTCTGTCTATTGGAAAATCTTTAAAGGTACAATCTTACAATGTACCTATGTATGACATGGGTACATACTTGAACATAAAATTTCCCGCTCTATCGATTGCCGATGTCAAAAAGGGGGTTTCCATTTTTGTTAGTTGACCTTGAAATGACCTTGCAGGTCACCGTCAAGATTGATCTTGACTTGGCATCTTATATGTTCTGCAAAAATTGAACGTAAAGCACAGTGATTTACGTAAAATTAAAAATGTTTTTAGAACGCCAAACTCCTAATTTAATAAATGTAAAATCCTGTAGTTTTTTGTAATACCTTGTAGAGTTTTACAACAAATTATTAATGAAGAATTATTCAAAGTTTTGAAGTGTAGAAACGTATACTTTATTATTAATTTGTTAACTTTTCTACAAGAAAATATGCGACAGAATGATCTATTTGTATTTAGTGTATTTTTTTGTTACATTTTTTACATTTTTTTAGAAAAAAGTTCATGTTTAAAAAAAATTACAGTTGTAGAAATGTTGTAATTTTCTGTAAAGATTTTTTCTCACCAGGGTTAAATATTTAAGAAAACGACGAAACTTTCTAGCACTTATCTAAAAAAAATATAGTTATAAACAATAATAATTTGTTTAAACAACTATTTTTGTTTACTTGAATTAATTATTACTTCACTCAAATTGAAAATGAACAAAAAGTTAAAAATTTGTGAAAAAACCTCAACTGTCTACAATTAATATAGAAAGATAGCTATAAAGAATAATAATAATTTGTTTAAAAAATTATTTTTGCTAAGCTGAAATTATTATTAACTCACCCGAAGTGAAAAATGGACGAAATGTTGCTAATTTCAGAAAAACGGCAATTTCTAGCATTATTCTAGTTTCAGGTATTACAATAAAACTCAGAAAAAACAGTCTCGAGTGGTACTAAAATGAGACCACTGGTGGGAACCCAGATTCATTTGTACTACATTGAAAATAACAGCAAGATTTAAAAATGGAATTTTTATTTTTGTAAACAAAACTATTATTTCAATTACTTGTAACTTCATGAAAATGAAGTTTTTCTCAAAAACGATAATATGCATGTCGTCTTTTTTCATAAAAGAATAAAGAAAGCACAATAAAACTGAGTGTTATTTTTTTTGTTTACACTGTGTAGTTTAAAATTTAACTATTTGGTTCTTGATCATAAGAATTTAAAAATAATTTTAATTTTCTTGATATTCAAAACTTATATAATGTAGGGAGAACATCAATTTTTAATTTTTCTTCATCGATTGCAGAAAAATTAATTTTTCATTTAAAATTTCTTCCATTCTAGTGCATGATTATGCTTTTTTGGAGTCAAGGCTTCTTATCTAGAATCTAGAAAAACATCAAAACAAAAATATTTTTGATATTTCACATGTGTATCAAAGCAAGAATTTCAAAGAAAAACAATGACAAGTGAAATGAGGAATGTGAAATTATGTACACAATTGCCACACTGAAGTCTGTTGATTTAAAAAATAAATAAAAATATAGCCAAAAATGACAAAAACTTACACATCGTTTATTATTTTAAGATTAGATTTTTTTCAGATTTAAGTTAAGATAAAAAAACCAATCCGCATCGCGGGCACATTATCATCGCGCGCGGCTCGCTTCGCTCGCAAGTTTGAGCGCGCCTAGGGCGCACGGTTGTTGTATCTCGCGCTCGGCTTTTTTCGGTTTTCGCACATCGTGCTCGGCTTAGATAAAAAGAAGAAATTTACTTGCAAATGTTATAAAATTGACAAAACCTCTACGCCTTAAGTGATTGTTAAATTTGTTTTTATTTCAGATTAAAAAGGAAGTTTATTTACTTGAGGCTCTATCTGCCTAAAGGAACATATTCTCATTACAATACCCGCACACGTATTTATAGTCCAAAGAAAAACGCTTAATTGCTTAAGAAACAGTTTTGGTTCAACCTACTGAAAATGTTACCAAAAAATCTAAAGTTCCATTTCTGGTCAAACAGTGTTTGTTTTATTGATAGAAAACTATATTTAAAAAAATTTGCATACAACCAATACCTTCTCATCAGGATAAGAATCCAAAAATTTTATTTATTTTTTATTTTTTCAATGTAATTTTTCACGATTAAAACTAAAACTA
>CAKNWU010288943.1:0-10671 GCA_932072015.1 Andricus quercustozae
GCCAAAGTGAAGAAAGCAGAAGTTTAAAACTTCCACCAACAGCTACTCGACAAGAAATCGCACGGAAATTTTCACAGGAATGTAGAAAAACAGTCCTTGTCGAAGGAGAAAACTTTTTCTTTTCTCAGATCATCAGGGCTTGATTCAGGTACAGAAGGTTTCATTTTCGTATGCCAGGAAGGTGTCATTTCCACCTAATTATACCGTGACCGCATTTTATGTCAAGAAGTTCCCAGCGATAGGTTCAGAGCGTGTCATACACACGCAGAGTACCTAGAACACATACTATCTGAGTGTCCATGCGGGAACAACGTATATCTAAAGACATGTTGCGGTCCTAAGAGTGCTTTATCACCATCTTTGTCGCTCTTACGGCGTTGGCCGCCATCCTGCCCTGCCGAATGTTCCAAGGGAGATAGACTCAATTGTCCGAAACGAGAAGTGCCAAATATTCTGGAACTACGATTTTCGGATAGCAGTCTCCGTTGCACACTCGAGGCCCTACATTGTTCTCCAAGACTTCGAGAAACGAATCATATTCGTGATCGAATTCTCCGCTCCGGCCGACTACAAAATCACTGCCAAGAAGAAGGGAAGGAGGAGAGGGCTCAAGATCTTAAAAGGTGTTGATACCTTAAGACGTGCAAAACTATCACTGGTTCGTAACCTTAAAGCCATTCAGATTTTGCAAAGGCAAAGTTCAAAGACAATGGGTCACCTCTAAATATTGTTTAAAATAAAAGAATAAAAATCTGGCTTCTACAATCGCATAAACTACTGTTATTTGCCCTTCGCTCCTAAGAATTCCAAAAGTGTTTTTTTCTGGTCACCCTACCGTACAGTCTCATGAAATACTTCTTTCAAAATAAATATTGTACATTATTAGGGGGTTAGACAAGTCCTCACTGGTACCTCAATGTTCGCAAGGACGACTTCAAAACCATGGCCCACAGCCATTGTTTGAGAACTCGTCCTCCAAGAATTAATCTCCCAGTGAAGACATGTCTAACACTTCCTGTGATTTAATATAGTATTTTCGTTCAGTTACATTTTCTTCGACTATGACTTCTTTCAAATTCAAAAAGTTAAATTCGTCTGTGGCTAATTTTTGTTTCTTCAAAAATTGGTTTAATCTTAACATTTGATGAATTCATCCTGTGCTCTTTAAAATTTTTTTTAAGTACAGATAGTATTTAAGCAAATTAAAAAAAACGTTACGATTTCAATTTGCAGTTTTTTAAAAATATTATAATAAATAATGGAAACTTATGAATATTCATAAATTAATTTTATTTTTCTTTCAGTTATATTTCCAAAGATTTTTAACTATTATTGCAATCTTAAACAACTGATAATATAAATTCATCCTCTACTAAGAATGTTTTTCAAATTAATATTTCCGAATTTTATTTGTAAGTTTAGAAGAATTACTAATTACTTGAATAATTTTTATAAATAAATCAAGAGTTTGACCATTTTTCAGAGTTTGGCTATTTTTCAAGGAATAGGCACAATTTTTCACAGTGTCAACTAAGAATGTCTTTTCGGTGACTCTTTTCAATAATTCTTTGCAAATTTCAAAGAATTATTAATTATTTAAATAATTTTTATATGTTAATTCAGAACTTGGCTATTTTTCAACGAATAGGCTCAATTTTGTCACATAATTATCTAAGAATATCTTCCTGATCCCCTTTTTCCATGATGCTTTGCAAATTTCAAAGATTCATTAATTATTTGAACAATTTTTAAAAATAAATTCAGAGTTTGGCTATTTCTTAGCTTATATAAAAGCATAAATGCAGCTATAACCTTTTTGATAATAAGTACAACTTTTCGGTCTAAACTATAATATTAAAATCAAAACCATTTTCACATTTTAAACAAATTAATTTTCATAAGAAAATATAATCACTATATATTTAATAAGAATTAAAAAAGCAATGCAAATGTTAATAATGGTAAAAACTTTCCTTTTCATCAATTACAGTCTTTTTTTATTTTTGTTAATTACTTCCAGTATTTCAATAATCTCTTCTATAAAATGATATTGTGCTCTTTCAAGATTTTCTTGAATAATTTTCCACCTGAAATATATTTTTGCGTAATTTTTACTGTGATTTAAACATTCAATGGAACATATTAGCGGTAATTTTTTATATCATTTACTACTTTATTTGCAGAAAAATGTGTACGCGCCGTCATATTAGATTGTTTTTCCAACGTTGCATGCAAATGTTTAGAGTTGCACAATTATTTATTCGGCATCGTGAGAGGGCACCCTATGCGAAGCCATGCAAAAAAAATCTTCTCGCGCGCGGCTCGCAAGTTTGAGCGCGCGGGGGGCGCGCGACTGTTGATTCTCGCGCTTCACGCTCGATAACGTATGTACCTCGCGCTGGGTGTTTGTATTCCCCCCACTTTTAAAATTAAAGGTCAAAGCATCAACAATTGTCATTTGGTGATTGTGAATTCTCTTCTGTTAAAGCTCCTTCAGCTTTAACGAGCACATTCTCATCACGTGTCTCATGCTTCGCACTCGATTTTATCGCAAATGCGAACTTTTCTACATTATTTTCAATTTTACTGTATCAAGTATATATGACATATATTTGTTTCTGCACCTCGGTCTTGGGCTGCTTATTCAGATATTGCAAAATAATGTACACATTTTATTTTTCATGATTACTTTAATATTTATTTCTTATTTTGCATTTCATTTTATTCTCAGCTACCCTGAAAAATATATCATTTCAATAAATGTATCTTGTTACAATTCATAACATGCATTGGCATTGAAACAAAAGTATTTGCATTGTCTTGTTCTTATAATTTTAAAAAACCGTATTCTATTTAAAAAAATTGTTACTAAACATTTTATTGCAACTTGTGTCGTTTTTCCATAATTTTAATTTATTTTTAATGCGAAAAATGTTGTTAAATAAAATGTTATTGTAGCCTGCAATTTTTGCTAACTGAAAAATTTTTGCTAACTCATTTTTTGATGTACCTTGCATAGTTTGACCGCAAAAAGGAGTTTTTGATTGTTTATTATTGTTCGTGTGATCAAAATTTCATTTTTCAATTTTTCAAGAAAATTCAAAAGGTTATTTTGATAGTCTTTAAAAATTATCCGGTATGCAGACGACGAGAACGACGACAATGACAGCGACAACGTCAACGACGACAGACAGTCAGACACCGATTTAAAAACTAATTTTTTTTGACTCAGGTGTCTTCAAACCGTCGACATTTCATGGAATCCACGAAAGACATTTTTCACATAAAATCAATACCTTCTCATTATGATGAGAATGTTATACTTTATTATTTTTTGTGCAAGCAAAACTTGAATTATCAATTTTTTAAGAAAATTCAAAAAGTGGTCATGATAATCTTGTAGGGCTATCAAAAATTAATGTTTTTATTCTCTTGACTTGTTTTCCTATCGTGCTTTATTTGGCTTGCAATGATAATTTTCGTGGTTTTTTTTTATCTTGAAAATGCTATAAACTCTGACAATTTTCTTTTTATCGAAAAAAGTCGTCAAGTTAAATTGCTTCAATTTTTTAGTACTACGGATAGCCGTCCATGGAATTTCTGAATTATGGAAAAAATGTTCTGAAAACTTTTGAAAATGCTCTAACTTTTTGAATTTCTATCCAAAATAGCTGGTTAACGAACTCGATTTTTTTTTTGGTACCTGAAACTGTGTGCTAAAGCACAATCCAATCCGATTAGGCTTTAAAAACTTATCCGATATACAGACGACGAAGACAACGACAGACAGATCGACACCGACGTAAAAACTATTTTTTTCTGACTCAGGGGGCCTCAAAACGTCTAAATTTGATGGAATCCACGAAAGTCATTTTTGACATAAAATCAATACCTTCTCATTATGCTGAGAATGTAATAAAACTTATTAAAGTAAAAATTAATTTCATGGTATTTCATTGAACCTCATTTCCAAATAAAATAATTGCATGTAAAAGAATTGGACGCGCGCCGAACGCGCGTACGAGGTTCTAATATAATCGAAAAATCCAAAACGCTCAACTTTGTGGCGCTGATAGATTTCATGTTCACGAGTACCAACGCCAAACAGAATGCTGTTACACTCTTAGTAATATATGAGTTAATAATTAATATGACGGGCCTGGCCTATATTTTGGAACCACTAATCCATCCCCTATTCCAGCTAAGCCAATTTTTCGAAACGAGTAGACGCAGCCATATAATCATTAGACCAAATGTCATAATGTCCTAGGTTTATCTGAAATTCATAAAACGTCACGAACAAAATACAACCTGTAATAATAATAAGAAGAGAGATATTAATATTAATCTGAAGTTTTAGTATCAATTACTGAAAAAGCCCGGAAGCTTACATTTCACATTATTGATTCGAATCACGCATGTCCATTTACAAACGAGGGAATTATTTGGGGCTCCGTTCGCAATTTCAGGGAACGCATGTGAAATGATCCCTACGACGACGTGTAAGTCGTGGACTTAATAATAATAATAATATACTTTCGTCAAATTTGAAATGTTTTCAAATATTATGATTCAGATTTATTTCCTTCAACAATTTAATCAGAACATACAGGATAACAATTATTTAGAATTCTAGTTATCTGTCTTATCGTCAGATCAGCAGATAGCTGATCATAAGAAGAGAGTTTTTACAATCTGTGAAAAAAGAACTCCACTGCAATGAGAAAAATGTTTGTTTAAATCAAACAAATTATTTCTTTCATATAGGTTCAAACAAACAATTATTTGATTCAAAGAAATTTTTTGTTTGACCTTATTTATTTGGTTCGAACAAATTTTTGGTGAGTTTCAATAAATCTCTTCTTTAAATTAAGTAAAGTTCTTGTTTACATTAAACATGAGTTGTTAGATCAATTGCAGATTTTGTTCAAGTGAAGTAAACCTTTTTTTAAACTTAACCTCAAAATTGAGCATTCTTGATAAAAATTATTTATAAACTCAATAATATGTTTTTTGTCCATAATAATGATCTTTATCTACGTGAAAGAGGGAACTCTTATACAATCTCTATGTTAATTCTGGTTAATTTCTAATTGTTCATCTCATTGCTAAGTTAAGAAATGATAAATTAGAATAATTAGAAATAATCCAGAAATAGACATTTGAATTGAATATATATGTCGTAAGCATTTACAGGATGGAGGCAATCAGCCTGACACGTTTTAGGCAATTACAGGAAATCACCCATAGAGTATTGAAACACATTAAATGGCTATTTAACACTTAATTTTAATTTTCATGTTCATCTAATTAATGAAATATACTTTTACAAAATAATAAGAATGATTTTATGTCATATATTTAAAAACCATATATTTATTATTACCATATATTTATTTTTTATGTTTATGTTTCAATTTGGTCACGGAAAGAAGTTACCCCCCAGTACCAGGTGGGGTCGGATCCGACCCGATTTTTCATTGGTTCTAGGCTAGCGCATGTATGGGAAGGAGGAACGTCTCTTCCGCTTAGGTATTCTTTCCTTCAGTCTCGCTCTAGCCATCAGAGAAGCTACGTACTTCCAGTGCATGAAATGTCAACAAGAGTGTGGACAACACAAAAAAAGATTATGTCCCCAATGTGCTTCTCAAAAATATTTCAAATGTTTCTTTACTAGTTTTTCTTATTGTTTGCCAAATTATGCAAATTTGCTTTATTTTGTCGTCTTTTTGACATTAGTTATAGATTTACCATGCTCGTGAGTGGTTAAAACATTGTAAGTAGAGCACCTCCAAAAACGCAGGAACCGGATTTGAAAAATAGCGGCTTTTAGGTAATATGGAAGGAGTCTGAATGAAAATAGTTTTATTTCGCTGTACTTTATTAATAAACGATTTTTGATATTAATAAATGAGTTTTTGTGCAATAAAAAAAGCTGGTGTTGGATACGACCCCTCCTGGTCTTCTGAGCCTCTGATCCCCAACTGGTACTAAAAGGGTTAATGGTCGGATTCACCATTTAACATGCATCATTTGAACTCCGAAAAATTTTTTTGTAGAATTTAGTGAATATTACACTGTAAAATAACCGTATTTACGATCTCTTGTTATTTGTATATAAGCAAAAATTTTAAAAAGAAGCAATACGTATATACTAAATAAAAAGAAGAGAAAAAATTGTATTTTTATTTTGCAATTTAGTCACGGAAAAAAGTAATTCGCTAACTTTACAGAATTTGGTATGAATAATATTTACATTATATTGAATGACAAGAAATTTCACTGCTAAATCAAAACACATAATAATAAACAATAATAATACATGAAGTATTGAAGATCTAGTGAATAATCATAATTAAAACAAATATGAGTGTATAAAATTATGCAACAATAATTATTACTCTCATAATTATTATTAACATGAACGATAAATTCATCATTTATTTAATTAATAGAAGGATTTTTTAATTAAATCATTATGTAATTAATTAAGTTTTTCTCCATTATTGGTCATTAATAATATTATTAATGTAATTATAATAAGGCTAATTAAAAAATGTATATATTTACCTTCGAAACCTGCGAAAACATGAACTTAAATTAAAAGACTTTATAAAACATAGGACATAAAATCAGTATTCTTATTATTTTGTAAAAATATGTTTCAATAATTAGATGAAAATGAAAATAAAATGTAAAATAACCATTTATTGTGTTTTAATACTCTATGTTTGGTTTCCTTTAAATGCCTAAAACGTGTCAGGTTTTCAAAAGAATAGCTAAGTATTCTTCTGAATGCCTAAACAAACCAGGCACTTGGACGCCAGTTATAGATTTTTTCCCAAATTCTTCTAAACGCCGGCAGTCGGCTGAATGCCTGAATCGTCTAAATGCCTACGACATATACATTGCCTAATCATTAATACACAATAAACCCTAGGCATTATATATAATGCCCGGCACGAGATAGGTGAAGTATATAATATTGTATGTATATCATTAAGCTATTTCCCTTTCGGCGAGCCTCTAGGGGTAAGCGTGACACTACCCGATTCGGGTAGTGTTTTTTAGGTGGATAGTTTCTTGTAGTAAATAACTACAAGTGTGGGCTCACCACACCCACGACTTAAGTTTTTAAAGAGGAGGTTTCATATTGATTTCGAATATAATGATGAAGTTAAAGAATGAATTGATATTGAAACAGACGTCTTTTCATTGTGTTTTCACTGATTTATAATAAATTTATAGATCTTTCTTGAGAGAACAACTTTTGGTAAGCAATTTTTTTCGTACCTTCTGTTGTTTTTCCAAAAATTTAATTTCTTTATTGTTAATTTTATGATTTACGATTAAAACAAAAAATACGCGTCCTATAAAAAAATTATTCATGACAACTTTTTAGCTCTTTTTTAGCTGAGCAACTTTTGTCTAATAATTTTTTCATAATTTGTGTCGTTTTTCCAATAATTCATACAGACACCTTCATAAAACCAATACCTTCTCATTAGGATGAGAATGTAAGAATGTGATTTTTTGTTTATTTTTTAATGTCATTTTTCACGATTAAAAGACAAGCTATGCATCCTATACAAAAAATGATTGATAACAAAGTTGTAGATCTTTTTTTATGGATAATTTTTGTCTCATCATCTTCTTTCGTACCTTGCGTGGTTTGACCGCAAAATGGCATTTTTTTATATGTTTTGTGGGGTCAAAATTTGAATTTTCGATTTTTAAAGAAAACTCAACAAGTTCTTATAATAATCTTGTAGGGCATCCACAAAGCAATATTTTTTGTTTCCTGAGTTTTTTTAAATATCGTGCGTTGTTTTGCTAAAAAATTTCAGTTTCGTTATTTTTTTTTTGGATTTTGAAAATGCTATTACTCTGATAATTAAAAATATCCTCATAACAGTAGATACAATAACCATCAACATTCAAGCTACAGATTTTATTCTTTGTTATAAGTCTAGGCATGATCTTATTTATTAATTCTAATAAAACCGAGTAGTGTTTTTGACAGAGTTAAATACTTCTGAGGTCCTTCTCGCAGGATTAATTGAGGATAAAGTATTAGATCAGAGGACGACCGGGCTCTTTGTCAATACCCAAGATACAATATTTTATCATAAGCTCTTATCCATGCAGCGCCGATTTTTTCTCTTGTAAAGAGGCAAGAGAAAGAAAATCCCAATCGTCTTCTATGCCTATCTTTTTAAATATACATCTAACCAGGCGGGCCCAGTTTTATTTCGCTAGGGTTGATAAATCATTTAATAATCTACCCAGTTCTCTTAATCTTAAATAACATTTTTTCGGATATCGATCGTCGGACATATTTAACTCTAACTGCAATTTGTGATGCACCTATTTTTAATCTAATAGCAATTTAACAAAAATAATTGTTTAAACAAATTAGGATGGTTTATAACTATGTTGTTCATCAATCCTAGATAGTTGCAATTGTTTTCTGAAATTTTTAACTTTTTGCTCTTTTTTCACATTTGCATTAATTATACCTCACTCTAAGTACAAAGTAGACAATAAGTTCCTAATTTCAGAAAAAAACCGCAACTATCTAGCAATATTATAGAAGAAGATAGTTATAAACAATTTTGAATATTTCAAAAAAAAAAAAATTTCTAGCATTATTCAAAGACAAGATTATTAAAAATAATACTAAATTTTTGAAAGTATTATTTTTATTAATTTTATTTTTGATTGATGCTAGAAATTTTTGAAAGAATTATATTTGTCAACTTGAATTAATTATTACTTCACTCTAATTGAAAAGTTGAAAATAAGTTTAAAAATTCGGAAAACCCGCTAATTCCGAACTAAGTAAGTAAAAATGCCTAAAAACAATTATAAATTGTTTAAATAATTTGTACAAACTTCTAATTATCAATTTGTCAATTATGGGTTTTCTTGTGACCTATAAATAGACTTCTGTGGGTGATATTTCAACAATAAGTTTTGATTCGTATTCGAACAAATGAGAATTTAAAAAAAATTCCAATGCATTTTTATTTATTTCTCGAAAGCTAAGGAATATCCCATTTTTATATTTACAGGGCTTTTAGAGCACATTGTAAACTATATCTAAAAATTTGTTTAAAGAAAATCGAAGGTGGATTCTTTTCTAAAATTGAGTTTAAACATTTCTATTTAAAAAATCCAATAATTCATTTACCCTTTTTTTATCAAAAAATATATTATTTTCAAACAGCGTCTTATTATGAATAATGTTTAAAAATCCATCTTGATGTCTTTAAGATTACCAAAGTAATTAAATTTAAAAAAGGATCAATTTCTCAAATGGAAAATATGTATTGCACATTTTGCCTGGTCTCTTCTGGGAATTATGATATAATGTCTAACTAACTAACTTCATTTCAGCCAATCAGCCGTCGAGGATCGAAAACAAGATTCAAAAAGTCGATAATTTAAAACAGATTCGATAAGTCGATAATTGAAGCAGGCGCATACTTCAAAAGAGTCAACATTTCTGGCTTGATTACTATAATGAATTAATAAAATAGTTAAAAATTAAGAATTGAAATAAGGGTGTTTAATTCGAGTTGTTTATAATTCATTGTTTATTTCACTGAATATATGTGAAAGGGAAGATAGTGGGAAGGGAAGAAAGGGCAGAAATGAAAATTTTGAGTTTGTTCGAAAACGGCGAGAGATGCGCTAAAACAGACAACATTTTCAGGGGTTTCTAAAGGTCCTCGCCTATCCCCACATAAAACAGTAAAGAAATGTTTAAAACTCGAAAAAAATCTAAAATTTTGAACTATCTCTAAAAGGGTCACAGATACGTGAAAACTGACCACATTTTCAGGGTTTTGAAGAGGGGAATCGCTTTTGCTAAAAAATTTTAGGTTTTTGCAGAGGGGTTTTGTTTCTTACCTACATGAATTAACCCAATAAAAAGATTTTTAAATAAGTAAAAATAATTACAATTTTGAGTTATCTCGAAAACGGTGAGAGAAAAGTGAAAACTGACAACATTTTCTGGGTTTTCTGACGGGGGTGGTCTTCGGCCATCTCAACCCGCACAAGTAAACTAATTTTAAAAAAATTTTAAATAAAAATTTTGAATTGTCTCGAAAACGGTCCGAGAAACGTGAAAAGTAAGATAATTTTAAGTTTTTAAAGAGGAGGTTTCCCTTTGACCAGCTCAAGCTACCCCAATAAAAAGATTTTTGAAATATGAAAAAAAAACGAAAATTTGGAGTTATCTTGAAAACTGTGAGAGATACGTCGGCCCTTGGCCACCTACACCTAATCCAGTAAACAAATGTTCAAAAGTCGATAAAAATACAAAATTTTAAATTATCTCTAAAAGGGCCACAGGTGCGTGAAAACTCACAACATTTTCATGGTTTTGATGAGGGGAATCCTTTCGACCAAAATTTTAAGGTTTTTGCAGAGGGGTTTTGTTTTCGAGCTACATGAACTAACCCAATAAAAAGATTTTTAAATAACCAAAAAAAAGGAAAATTTGAGTTATCTTGAAATTGGTGAGAGATATACGCAAAAACTGACATCATTTTTAGGGGTTTCTAAAGGGTTTGGTGCTCGATCACCTGGACCTAAACCGGTAAACAAATGTTTAAAATTTAAAAAAAAATCGAAAATTTTGAATTATCTCTAAAAGGGTCA
>CAKNWU010288983.1:0-11831 GCA_932072015.1 Andricus quercustozae
TATGTACGATGTGTGAATACCTGATAATAATGGTTAATTGTTTAAATGAATTTGATAAACAAATACAGACTTTCGTCAATTTTCAACCAGCAAATTGCGTTTTTTCAACTGAATCAATTTTGAATTCCTTGGAAAAATCCTTCCCTTACGAGACAGATTTCCTTTTTTCAATGGAATTAACTATAAATAAACTGGCCATAAATATTTCTTATTTTATTTTATCAGTGAACTACAATAGTATTTTTACAAACCATTTTACTTAAAAATCCGAAATTTTAATTTTACAATCCATGGTGGCTTTAAAGCTGCAGCGCTTGTACTTCTTGAAGTAGCGGTCTCTCAGTCTTGAAGCGATATTTATTTATACAATTTTTTTGAATGAATATAAAAAATTGTCGCCTGAAAAGTTTATTTGTAAATTTTGTTATAAAATTGTTTATAAAATAAACAATTATTGTTCGAGAATTAATTGTCATAAGGAAAGGATTTGCTCAAGTAATTTAAAATGTATTTGGTTAAAAAACGAAATCTTCTGGTGGAAAAGTGACAAAAATCTGTATTTGTTTATAAAATTTATTTAAGTAAATAACAAATATTGTCGCCCGACAAAGTTTTCTAATAAATAAGGTCCTTTTAGAGTCACTGGCAGTCGATTTCGCAATAAAAAAACCACATCTATGCGTTGACAAGTAGTCAAGTAGTGAATTTGTGTATAAAATTGTTTACAAAATGAACTTACAAATTTTTTAAATTGATTCCGTTAAAAAAACGGAATCTTCCGGTTAAAAATTGACGAAACTCTGTATTTGTGTATCAAATTTATTTTAAAAAAATTGCAATTGTTATCCGGTATTAAAAAGTGGAAGTGTCTATATGCATCGAAAAAATGCCGCTATTTGTGCGGAAATTTCAGTACCAAAAGCCCCTTTTCCAGCTCTATTTGTACCGAAAAAGTTGGGCCGTTTGTACCTAAATTTCAGTTCTTGTAGCCGCGGTCTTACATAAATGTAGGTATAGTTGAAAAAATGGGGTTGTTTAAAACAAATTTAATTGTAGCGTAGTTGTTAAATAAAAAATTTAATAAATAGAGTGTTAATTGACTCTCAAAAATCTCTTTGAAATTAAGTTAATTTAATAAAATGCTCAAATCGGATGAAAATTGTAATCTCTAGACTAATTTGTCCAGAAAAACTTGTTTTGCCCTACTGTGCGTTGGTCTGGCCTTTGAGTATACTCTTTAACTGTGTAATTATTATGTCTAATTTAATAACATTACAATTTAATCACCTAATGATTGTCATTAGAGACTCTATAATAAGTAGTCGAGCACGTAGTTTAAAATCCTGATTTGACCACTTGGAATTTGAACTTGACTCTTATAAGACTAGAAGATTTGAAAACCTGTTTTGTTTCGAATAAAGTTATATATTACAGTAAAAATGACGCATAGCGCCTAACTTCCACATTCTTCCATTCGAAAATTTTTAATTTGTCTATGACTACATTTTATTTTGAATTACGGTTAGTAATTATATTATGAGAAGCAGTATTTAAAAAAATAACTTGAAAAATTAATTTGAATAAAAAAAAATGTAAAAGTCAGTTGAAAATTATTTCTGAGTGAAACTGGTAGTTTTGAGTTCACCATTTGAGTAAAAGTACATTCACTGATTACACCCTATCTAATGCGGAAAAACAAGTAGCATTTATTGGTCGCAAACTTCCAGTGAAAAAATTTCCTTTATATAATAATTGCACGAAATTATCTCTTTTTCGTCCTTTGCGGCTTACAATCTTGCATATTCAATCATTTGCAAATTTAAATTAAATATTTTTCTTTCAAACTATTCTATTTAAATTAAAAGAAGAAGAAATAAGAACTGGTGATGATTTTTATCTTTATTTTTAAGCTACCAAAAGAGGGCCTATGCAAAATCTCAAAAGGTAGAAAGTTTCGCTTGACCCATCTTTTTTTCGTCCAATTTCAGAGATTTATGATTTCGGCGTTATTGCAGAAAATATGGTACTTCATTTCCAAACACTGTTTTCAGCAATTATAGTTCCGTTTCGTTCTAAAGTGTAATAACAATTTTACAGGCCCCATTAAAATGTTTTACTTTTTTAACAAACCGGATTCCTGTTATGGCTTCCGAACCATATAAACGATAGTTATGTAATAGGAGCCACCAGGGAACGTTAAACTGGATTCTGAACCTGTTTGGACTTTTTGAATAAACCTATGTCATATCGCAAATTATAGGGCTAAAATTTTATAAAACAGTATAAAAAACTAAAAAAAATGTTTACATGAACCTACAAATCAATACAATAAATTACAACAAAAATTCTTTTCCGACCTAGGATGACAAATTTTTATAATATTTTTATTAGATAATTTTAAATTAAGATTTTCAAGTGATATTAAAAAGTATATTAAAAGACAATAATCATTATTCAAGAACTGAAAACTTACGTTTAAAACTTTTTTAAAAATATTTATTCACAAAAAGCTCACAATATAAGTTTTATGTTGTTTAATAACGACTATTATCATTTACTATTCTACCATTCCATTAAAGGTTTAACATATAAGCTTGTTTTATAATAGCGATCATTTATAAATCTTAATTTAAAATTATATTTTAAATTATATTTTTTGTGTACAAAAACGGTAAATTTCTGTATATTCTTATAGTTGTACTTTTTTACATTCTTGTAGGAAATTGAAACTACAATAAAATACAACAATATACAAAAAAGTACAAAATTCATCAGAATAATAGACAAAAGTTGTATTTTCCTGTAATTTTTGTTGTAATATATTGAATTTATATGTAGGTTCCTGTAAAAATGGTTTTAGTTAACATTACCAATATTCAATATATGCATTTTTAAATGTTTTCTGTCAATCAAATCCCACCAAAGAACTGTTAGAACTATGAAATTAAACATAAATTTAATCAATATGAGTATCTTTTGATAGCAACGAAAACTAAAATTACTAGTTACTTGAAAATTGTAAACTGTCTTCACAGTTACCGATTTTAAATTGTAATCAAGTTACTACAACATTTACTTCAACAGTAACCTTTTTACTAACTTCATTACTTCCCAGCATTGATTGTAATATTTCAAGCAACTATATTCTGTTGTTTAAAATTCCTTTTGCGCGAAACCAACATCTGTGGGAAGAAGAAACCACGAAGACATAAATATAAATTATCACTGGTAATTAATTTTTTTATTAGAGATGCAGGCCATGGACTCGCGCCACTATTCACACCATTGGACACTTTTTTTTAGTGATGCCACTGTTTTGCGATTGTTCTGAAAAAATGTAGCTAATGCCACTATTTTCTCACAATTCTTAGCTAATGCTACTATTTATTTACTTTTCACTTAAAAACGTTTTCGAACATCTTCGCTGATTGGCTGAATAAGCAACATGTCTACCATCTCAATTAGGTACATATAAGTATATACCAGACAGCAGTCCCAACAGCTAATTTATACAAAAATTTATTCAGAAGTATTCAAATTCATATATTCTTTAGTTCTATCCTAGGCCTTAAATTGAGTGGTACGATTTTTTAGAATTAAAAATATATATATTTCGAAATTGTACGATTTTAATTTACAACACATTTGCAACACACAGTTCATTTTATAGCTTAAAACGTTCAAAAACGAATAAGTTCAAACTCAATAACTAAAAAATAAAGAAATCCATTTCAATCGAACTCTTCTAAATGTCTAGCTGAGTAATTTTAAGTTTGACGTGTTCATTAATTGAAACGGGGAATGCTAAACGGTGCTAAGACCAATCAGCCTGGGAAGACAAAAGAAAACTTTCTAAAGGAACAGATTATAACCGTTTAGAAGCGTTTAGATCGATGAAATAAAAATTCAATAATACTATTATTTATTGCATAAACAATGAACACTATTTAACCAAAAAAATGATCATTTAAAGTACTAGTACTACATTTTTAATTTTTATGATAATATCTTCAATTGTAAAACCTAAATTTTTCACTGAAATAGGTGTAAATTCAATTAACAAATTGAAAGAGTTTAAAATCAGCAATTTGAGACTCAACCACATTCCAAAGGACAAAATTCAAATTGGAAGCCTTCACACTTGAATAATGATATATTTAAATATTAAAAATAGTATATAAAACATAAAAAGCATCTTTTATCAATAACAACAATTTCAAATGGTCTGTTCTGCAAATAGTTCAGAATGGAAATAATCCATCCTAATTGATAAGAATTCAAATAGAAAAGATTGGAGTTTGTACAATAATAAAGTTGAAATTAAATAATTGAACAGAAAATGAAAATTTTTATTTTACAAGTACTTAAATTTACAAAAAGAAAATTAGAATCTAAAATTATTTTTAATTGAAAACCATTTGAAAAAATTAAGATATAGATGTCCACGAATTCAAATCCTAATTTATTTTTAAATACATCAAAGTATGTAAAAATTCCTGAACTAAAAAGTACTTTAATATTAGAGTTATTGTGTTCAGAGGAAATCAATTATTTTTATTATAATTAACGAAACACAATTTAACATTCAAAACATTTTTGTTATCCGTTTAAATATTTCAAATGAAAGTTTAATTAGTTTGATTTTTGCGATTTCCTGTCTAAGTCTCTAGTTTTTTTTAAATTGAACTGTGCGCAGTTTTGATTTTCCATAATTTTTGTCATTTGTAAAGATAAAAATGCTTAACGTAACTAGACACAAAAATGTAATTTAAAATGATAAAAAAATATTTAGTCTCGTCATTAGGTCACATAGCGTTTCTTTTTCTTCCACTCTTTTAGAATATGGAATTTTGTAACGGTTTACGGATGCTGATGAGAATTTAGTCTCCTGAATAGCACGTACCATTTGTGTTCTTAATCTTGACCCACTAATGAGAGATGAACGGTGAACCATACACCAAAAGGAGTTTACGGTTCTTTAATATTTAGAAAGTATAGCTCGTGGTTCGAACAGTCAGTTTAAACGATAATTCGAATTTAGAAAACATCAAATAAAGAATCTGAAAGTTTCACGGAAATTTGTATGTATATCTGCTAAATATGGTTACAGAAAAGCACAATTGTGTGAATATGAATGGAAAAAAATAAGAAAAATAATAATAAACCAAACAGGGTGGCCGAAGAAATTCATTTTAAAAATTCCCTGACTTTTTCCTGACTAATTTTTTATTTTCCTTGACCATTAATATTTAAAGACGAAAATTCTAATCTCGTAACATTTTTAATATGCATTCTTTTGTGAATAACATAAAACAGTTAAAAATTTTTACTTATTACTCTCGGAGCTGCCACAGCCTAATTTACTTGAAAAAAGTGAAAACGTGAGCTATTTAAACAGGAAAAGTGACCAAAAGAGACTAATTTCTAACCCAAAAAGTAACTAATGTTCATTAATAATGTGACTAATATTCTTTTAACTTGAACTAGAATTCAAAAGAATTCTATTCATAAGACTTCAAATCAATTCATTTAAATTCATCAAAATTCAAGGTGAATTAAAAAAATGAAATTAAATTGAGGACAATTCAACAATTAAAATATTATAAAATCTCGTGAAACTCAATAAAATTGGATGGTATTTCATGAAAAAACTGCTTAGATCCCTTGGAAGCTTTAAAAATATGTTAAAACCTTATGGGGTCTGTAAAATTCTTCACTATCTTCCGAAATTCTGGGATATTCTTTACAATCGCCTGAACATGTTTTTAAATCCCTTAAAATCATTAAAATCTTTGGATACCCCTTGAAATTTTTTTAATCTCTTAAAAATATATTGCAATCTTTTAAAATGCACTAAACTATTTCAAATCTTTTGAAATCCCTTCAGGTTATTGAAATAAATGAAAAAATCTTTGGAATGGATCCTTGGGATCTTTTAAAATACTCTACAGTATTTCAAATCCTTTATAATATTTTCAAATCCCTAGAAATTTTGTAAAGCTGTTGAAAATTCTTCGGAATTTTAAAAATACCCTAAATGGGGTTGTTGCATATTTTTAAATATTCAAATCTTTGAAAATTTCTTGAAAACGTTCAAATCACCTTAAAATGCCGTTGAATATTTCAACATCGCCTGAAATATTTCAAATCCGTTAAAATAATTTAAAATGCCTTGAAACTTTTTAAAGCTCTTTAAAATTCCTTGGAAGTTTAATAGTTTGAAAAATACTACAAAATCTTTAGAATTCTTTGGAATCTCTTCAAATGATTTAAATCTATTAAAAAACTCCTTGAAATCTCTTAAAATACCTTAATATATTTCAAAGCTTTTAAAATCATCTGAAACCCTTTAAAACTTCTTAAAGCGTTTGCGATTTTTTCGGGATTGTTTACAATGTCCTATAATCTTTGAGATCCTTTAAAATCTCTTCAAATCATCGAAATCTTTTACAAATTTCTTCAAATCTTTAAAAATGCACTAAAAGCTTTGAAAAGAATTAAAGAAATTTCAGAAATATGTAGAATGAAAATATTCAAATTAATCGGAGCGTTTGAGCTGACAAAAAAATTGGTGGGTTGGCATTTGAAAAAAGTAAAAAACAAAACAATTTTGAAATCGGTTAATATCTTCTGTTCCCTTTTTTGATTTGAAGATTTATATTTTAGAAAACTCTAAAAAAATGTCCTATTGGTTAAAAAAGTAAGGCTAACTTTTTGTATATATATATTTTTTCTAGTGAATAATAACAAAAAATTTAAAAAAATAAATTAAACTTCTTTGTCTAATTCAGAATTTTTTGAAAATTTACAAACAACATATTTTTTAGACTTTGTCATATGCACGAATTGTACGAAAAGTTGAATATGTCGAATCTAACACTTCTTCAGCTTGAACCGAAGAAACATTTGATCGTTTTGCTTTTTCGGAAAAAAATTATCCGTGATTTTGCTATTTTGGATTTTTTTGCAATATTGGAACTTTTTAAAAACCGCAAGTAATTTCTTTTCTATGGAAGCACAATATTTACCTGTTTCTTTGGTTATAAGTTGAAGAAACTTCAGGTTCGACATATTCAAATTTAAAAAAAAGTGCATTTAACTGAATAAAAAAACAATATTTTTTCACATTTTCAAAAAATTATAAATTCTTAATAACATTTTGGTTTTAATTTCTAATTTTTTTATTATTGTTCAGTAAAAAAATGTACATATACAAAATTCACTATAATTTTTAAACCATTATTAAATTGTTTTTAATTTTCAAAAATTTGAATCTTCAAATCAAAACTTTTTTCGGATGCCAACCCACAAGTTTTTTTTTCTCATCACGAAAGATTTGATTAATATAAAGTGATCTTTTCATTTTAAAAAGTGACCTTATCTTTAAAAAGTGACTAAAAAATGATTCGAGAAAAAAGTGACTGTGTGATTGACTTTCCTTAACCAACAAAATTTCCTGACTTTTCCCTGATTTCCAGGTTTGCGGCCACCCTGCCAAACCATCTATCGGAAAATAAAATTGTAAGAAATTTAAGATTCTAATATCTCCTGAAAATATTAACATGAAATAATTTTTTTTTGTAGCTAAAAGTAATATAGTCTTTACAATTATATTTTTGAATGATTAATAAATTAATATATTTTTTTCTGGTGAACATGCGCGGCCCTTAAGTGATGAATCACAATGAAAGGTGGAAATCCTTAAATTACAATTTCGATCAATCTTCTTCATCTGAAATTTACACCACGTTCGAATGCAGTAGCAGACAGCGAATATACGCGCCAACGGAAGAGAACAAATGAAAATTTTGATGAAATTCGTTATTAAA
The DNA here is from genome assembly GCA_932072015.1 of Andricus quercustozae. NCBI lineage: Eukaryota > Metazoa > Arthropoda > Insecta > Hymenoptera > Cynipidae > Andricus > Andricus quercustozae. The sequence continues at coordinate 7,830 of CAKNWU010288983.1, forward strand.
ACTGTGGTCAAAAATTGTAATCCTTGTATGCGTTATACTTATTAGGACAAAAGAAAGAAAAACCTGGAAATCAAGTTGATCATATTAATAAAAATTCATTTTTAATAAAACTCTCAGTCAGCGGCGGATTTAGGCATGAGCAACATAGGCAACGGCCCAGGGTGGAAAATTTTCGGGGGTGGCAGATTCTGGGAGACAACAAATTGTTCTATGTAATACTTCAGAAAAAAATATGAGTACAATAAATAACACCGATCATTAAAACTTCTACAACTTAGTAAAAATCAGTAATGACTTCTCAGTCAATATAATCTTCGAATTCATATTAAAGATGGCTGATATTTTCCCTCAGTATGGGGGCGGCAATTTTTTTTTTGCCCAGGGCGGCACTAAACGTAAAACCGCCGCTGCTCCCGGTATCTGTCTACCTGCAAGGGGCTGTAGGGGAGTATAATTCCAAGAATTAGGCACTTAGAGAGTACCCCCACTCTACTCCGCTCCACGTCGGAACTCGCACATTGGCACATGCGCAGACTAACGCTGAGACTCGCAGACGCCAAGTGGGAGGCACAATAATGTGTGCGTTATAATAAGTGTGGCGGAAAGCGGGAACGTATGGAGAGGGCAGATATCGGGAGTGTACACGGAAAAGTTTGTACTTGGAGATATGAGAAAAATTCGGTGAATGAACAATAACATTTTGATAAAATAACTCGAACTGTTCAACAATTATTACCAAACTGATAATAAATATGAAAAGTCGTTGACGTAAAAGTTAAAAATGATAGTTACGAATTCGTTGAAAAGAGACTATAGAATCGTAAGAGATTTTCTTTTAAAAAATTCAAGACAATTTATATTTCCTGTAAATGAACTCTAAAATGTTTTGAATTGCACAGTCGTGGCGACGAGCCACACAGGTGCGATATGATAGTTGCGTCAGTGTCTGTTTGGCGTCCCGGCATCGGCAAGAAACTTCTTGGTATTTATTAACTTGTTGAACATTATCTGTCGCGAGTACCTCTTTTTATATTAATAAACGATATTCGATTGCATGTGCGACGGTTAAAATATTAGTTATACAATAGGTTTAAGTACGTTTCTAAGTAAATATATTAACAAGAGTTCTCGATAGAACTGTTTTTAAATGAGTCTTAAATTCGGTGTTTTAATACGTTACTTTCTAAAAATCATTTTAAATTCCCAAAATTTAAAGATTTTTTTTTAACTGGAAATTATATTTCAATTCACACAAAATAATAAAGAATCTTATATTAAGCAGCAAACTAAGTTTCCCTTCATTCAACACAAATAGAGTTTTTTTTAAAGTTCATCACTAAAAAGAAAATATATTTGTAAACTAAAAATGGATTCTACTATACTGAACATTAACCGAAGTATGATGGGACAAAAATGTCCGAACCTACTATATTTTTCTTTCAAAAGGCACAATTTAAAATAAAAAATGGATTAAAATGAAAAACGTTTGAAATTGTAAATTTTGGCTTAAAATCGTTGCAAAACGATTAGATTAGATTGTCTCACATTTTAACGTTTAAAATTGAAACATCTAATAATCAATTATTATGAATAGGTTTAAAATTAAACAATTATTACATGTAGTTTCACGAATTCAAATTACAAATTGTCTTTTTTTTATGTTTTCAACATTATTCAATTTTGAAGATTTACAATTTAAATATAATAATCTGAAAAATACGAGCTGGGAAATCCGGGAATGTTGTGCATCTTGAAAAATACGGGGAAATGCCGGGAATTTGTGAGCAAATCAATGGTAAAAGCGTGTGATCAGTTGAACGTCGTCAATTTATTACCAGCCAATTAGAAATTGGAAAATTTTTCAAATTTACAAACTAAAACGTAGCGCAGACAATAAATTTGTCTACTAATGCCAGCATAAAAGTCAAACTTTTTTTTCTAGTAAAATTCCTATCGTATTATCGTGATGAGTTTAAAATTTTCAAATTAAAGCTTCAAAATTTGTTAATTCAAGCGTGCAATGATTTACACATATAAAATAGAAGCACTTAACATTATTCAATTGAACAATTTTAAATTAAACGACGTTAAACTGCAAATTTTGAAATTTGAAACTCTTATAAATTGAACAGTTGAAAGATTTCTGGTTAAAAATATATTTCTACGACATCATTTTCAATGCTCGAAATGGAAGAATGAATCAATACATTTTTAAATGATGAAAATTATATAATTTGAAGCAATTTTAAGATTGAAGCATTAAAACATAAAGTTTGTTTAGATTGATCGTTTAAAATTAAACACTTTTAAAATTAGAATTTAAATTATTTTAATTTTAAATCGTTTTAAATCAATAATTATTCAGTTTTTATTTATACAATACATTAAAATTCAAAATTTTCACTTACGAAAAATTCAAAAAATTGAAACAATTCAGTTTCAAATTGTTTAGTCTTTAACATTCGATTTATAAATACTCATTTGAAATAAACAGTCAAATATTGCTAAATATATGAAAAATTTCCTTTTTTTAATTACAAAAATTCAATTGGCAATGGGTTAAACATGGACTATTTTAAACTGAAACCGTGTTGTGTATTAGGATTTGAAATTGACTAAAGCTATTATATCTATAATAATCTACAATAAATATATCACTTTGAAATTGTTTTCAAGTTCAAAATAGTTTATAAAGTGTCAAACAAAAATAATAAACTTTCAACGAAAAATATGTAATTAGATTTTCATATTGGGTTCTATTAATTTAGTTTGTATTTAAGTAGAAAACGAGAAAAAGGTGAGAAGAGAAGAAACCAGGAAAGAACGTGAAGCCTGTGATAAATAAATCAGAATTTTGATTTATCTTTAATAATTTAAAAATATTAGCTTAAAAACTGGAAATTTTGTTCAGAAAATAAACCTAATTTTCCACTGCACACTTTTCGATCATGATAGCATATTAATATGAATATATATTAATACAGAATTAAATGTTTAAATTTAATACCTAATATCATTTTTTTAATCTATCAAATTTTTCAGCTTCAATATTTTAAAACTTTGAAACGTTTCCAAATGTTCATGAAACTCTGCAATCTTTGAGGAAGTGAATAAAGAAATGAAACGTGGCTAAATTTGAATCTAAAATCTCCTCTTTAAAAGAGATCAAGAACCTAATCAAATATTTACTTGTTCTCGAATTATCGTTTAAAATGTGGAAGCGTGCCCAAGACAAAAATCGGTCGGTTTGGTGGCGACCGCAGACTTTTGTATCTTATTTCCCATGTATTAACAGAAGATAGAAACATGACTGCCGCTCGAACGACTGATTTTTGTCTTGGGCACGCTTTCACATTTTTAATGATAATTCAAGAACCAGTAAATACTTGATTATGTTCTTCATCTCGTTTAAATCATTTTTCCATTTTAGTGTATGCAACATGCAGATACTGGAAGTCGAGAATCTAAAATTGATCAAAAACGGATAATATGTCGGTTTTTCTCACATGCTGTCTCACTTGAAATGAAAGGCCCATTTTATTCAATAAACAATTTTATTCATTTTCTAACTATAACTTGGAAACGTTTTTAATTCGAATAAATGTTATAAAACAAATAGCATAGTTAAATAACAAAAGATTAATTTTAGAAACTAGGATTGTGAAATCTTCCAAATTATTTCAATGCAATTCTTTCACAATAAATAATTCTTTCAGAGTGACCTTACATATATAAATTCAATTTTTTATAACTAACCCCTAATGACATAATAATAAATTAACCTTACCGTTACAAAGCTGTAACCCTGTATATGTGTATAACTACACATCTCAAAAAGAATAGTGATAAATAATGCAACAAGTGTTCATATGTTGAGCAATAGTACGCATAGACATAGTCACACTGGTTCATCATGCATCGAGTCTTGAATACTCGTATAGAAGTAAGAGTTTCTTTGAATCAACACAAAGCACTTGAATTGATTTTAATTAGCTTTCATTC
>CAKNWU010288996.1:0-10572 GCA_932072015.1 Andricus quercustozae
TTTTTGTGCTGACAGGTGAATATTGGCGTCAAGTGGTATGCGGCGGATTTATGTTTCGGCGGGAAATTTAATATCATTTGTTGGTTAAAATCAACAAATCAACACAATTTGTTTCTACACATTTTTTTGATAAGGTATTTCGCATTCAAGTAAAATATTTTTTTCCACTAGTCCTAACCCTAATTATGATGAAAATAGTGATAAGTGAGATTAAGAGGAGTACATTGAATTTTTATTGATTTTTTAAATGTTTAATAATGACAATTCTCATTGAGCGGGTGAAATTTTCGCATATTTAAATCATTCTTTCAGTGGAGATTTTGAGGTTTTTTTATTTATAAAAAGAGAGTTCATGTGAATACATAATTTTAAAAATTAATTAAAAAGCAATAATTTTGGGAAAAATTTATTTTAACAAAAATCTCTGAATCACAGCGAGATATAGATGGGTGGAAAAGAAAAGTTGAGGTCTGAAATTCAATTTCATGTATAATAAAGCCATATTTACGTTACGAAACTTATAAGGTACCTACAATTCAGTGATGTACATTTAAATTAATTTTTTAAAGTTATAGTTACAAATCGGAGGCAATTTTTTACAAATTATATAATCCAGCCCCCACTAACATTTCTGTTAGCACTGAGAGGGTAAATTTAGCTTAAAATATCGAGAAAGCACCCCTGATTATGAATATCCATGGTGTTTTTCCGAAAATGTGGTCTTTAATTATTTAAACAAGTTTTTTTTAGCAATTATTTTCAACTGACTGGAATTTTTCTTAAAATTTTTAAAAATCGTTTCAAATGTAAAAAATTTTCCTTATAATCTTCTAAATTTTCCAAGAAATTTTAAGAAAATTTGTTTATTCAAATCTCCGTTTCTAAAAATCTTTTAAGGTTTACAATCCTTTTTTAATCTCTTCAAATCTTCTAAATATTTATTGAATTTACTCGATTTATTTTTTAATCTTACCAAATTGAAACAGTTTGCTTTAAAATCTTCTAGACTTCTTTCGAAATTTTAGGAAACCGTTTGAAATGTTTCAAAACCTTTTTTAATTTTCTCTTAAAGTTCATTTTTCAGAATAAAAAATCCTTTAAAATTTTCACGCCAATCGTAAGAAATTTTTTTTAATCATGTCAGATCTTCTAAACCTGCTAATCTTTAAAAATTATTCAAATTTTTCCTGAATTTTTTTTAATTCTGCAAAATTAAAAAAATTTCCTTAAAATCTTTTAGATTCTTCTTGTCCATATACTATCATATTTTATGGTTGAAACAACAAAAATTTTGAACTACACCTAATTTAGTAATTTTCAATAGTCCTGCTTTCAAATTGATAAACAAATTTTCTTAAAATTTCTGGGAAAAGTTAGGAGATGATAAGGCAATTATTATTATTATTATATTATTATGAGAAAAATATATATTTTTTAAACTTGTTTAAGCGATTAAAGACTGAATTATATAATTTATAAAAAAATTGCCTCCGATTTGTAACTATTATTTTATAAAATTAATTTAAATGTATACACAGTTTAAGGGGGAGGAGGGGGGGGGGGTCGAAACTTCGCCAAAAAGCTCTGACATCCTTTGTGGAAGCTCCCTTATAAGTTTCCAACATAGACTGTAATGCAAATAAAGCTTTATTATACATGAAATTGAATTTTAGACCTCAAATTTTCTTTTCCACCCATATATATCTCGCTGCGATTCAAAGATTTTTGTTAAAATAAATTTTTCCCACAATTATTGCTTTTTAATTAATTTTTAAAATTATGTCTTCACATGAACTCTCTTTTTATAAATAAAAAAACCTCAAAACCTCCACTGAAAGAATTATTTAAATATGCGAAAATTTCATCCGGTCAATGAGAAGTGTCATTATTAAACATTTAAAAAATCAATAAAAAATCAATGTACTCCTCTTAATCTCACTTATTACTATTCTCATTATAATTAGGGTTAGGATTAGTGGAAAAAAATATTTTACTCGAATGCGAAATACCTTATCAAAAAAATTTGTAGAAACAAATTGTGTTGATTTTCACCCACAAATGATATTAAATTTCCTGCCGAAACATAATTCCGCCGCTTACCACTTGACGCCACTATTCACATGTCAGCACAGAAATTGAGGTTATATAGCAAGCAATGACATTCAGTTCAATATCAGTTAATAACACCATCATTTCGATTTCCTGATGGGCACGATCTGACTAAAATTAGTTGGTTAAATAAATATACTTCCATTTTTCATCCCACTAGCGGACAGAATAACATAACCTTACTATACATACTATTAGCGGGCTAAATAAGATACTCACGTTATTCCTCCCGCTAGCGGTACAAAGCGACACTGAGGTGCAATCGCTATTTGTACCGCTAGCGGTACAAATAAGATACCCACACTATTTGTACCGCTATCGGTACAAATAGCCACAACGTTAAAAAACACACCCAAAACATTTTAAAATTATCTCAAAAATTGGTTCTCAAAATTATTTATTTTTTATCTTAACAATAAAATTTGGGTTTAATATTTTCCTAAATTTCCACTGGATCTATATTTATGCTTGAATTAATACTCGAATTATAACTTTTTTTTAATACTCTTTTCATTAATTTTATAATTTATTCAAGCATAAATTGATTCCATGTTTTATTTTAATATACATGGCCGAATGACCAGAACCTCTAAAGTGAAGTTCGAGCGCCTAACCGCCTGAGGCATCAATTTTTATTATTGTTATTATATAAATTCATGAAGCTGATTTTCTCTCACACTGTTAGAAATTTCAGTCAGTTTTTAATGACTTATGTCACAGAAATTTCATAAATTTAGCTTTGAAAATTAATTTGAGACTTTATTCATTAATTTTAAGTGACACGAAACTTAATTTCGAAGCAAAAGTTATTGAAATTTCATAAAATTGACTCTGAAACCTGTTTCAATTGCTTGTACATAAAATATTATTGGTGGATGAATAAATGTCACTGTGGTTTACGTACATTTGATAAAAACGAGACCGATAGCGCGCCTGAGCGCGCGTGTTTCGTATTTGAAAATTTATTTTGCTGCAAAGAATTCGAGGGCATGTGGAACTTTTGTCGTAAGAGCAAATTACTTTACGCTGGTTTTTGTGAATAATTTAAAAAAAAAAATAATTGTCAGACGTCCGTATTCATGTTCTTTACATCTGGGCAATAATATTTTTGTTTGAAATTGTAGATTGTAAATAAAAACCCACGTAATCTAAATTATTGTATAGTAAAGTATCCTGTGACCTCAAAATATTTTAAAAACATTTTTTATCGATTGTTTAAAAAGTAAACTAATTATTTTAGTCAAATAATTCTGTGTACACAGAATTTTTAACCATTTCATTCGGGCGTTGTTCTCCCAAGAAAATACGTAAAGATTTCCAAGATCTAACTCGAGAAAATGCCACGTACAATTGTCTATGATTGAATACATCTTTACGAAGATCTACTCCAATTTTTTCGAAACTTTGTCCTTGGCTTCTATTAATTGTCATCGCAAATGCTAATTTGATTGGAAATTTTCCCCGCCTAAAAGTGAAAGGGTAAACGTCGTCACAATATAATGAAATGCGATGCATGAACACAATATTTCTTTCTTTATCCTCTGTTAAGATACGACATCTTCAAAGATTATTAGCAAGTTCAAGTATTTGTAATCGCGTTCCGTTGCATAAACCATCATTGATACTTAAGTTTGGTATGAGCATTATAATCGAATTATTTCTTAACCGTAATTCATACGGTAAACAATTAGGAGGGTTCAAAGTATTCAGAAATTCCGGCAATATCGCATTAGTAATATCTCCATTATCGCAATTTTCCGTTCTATCTATACTTGTGTAAATCCGTTCTGTTGTTTTGTCGAGTAAATGTACACCTCTGCAATTGATTTTTTCAACATCAACGTTACGTGCAGGCAATACGGGGATCTTAGCTAGATGTTCATATCTACGATTAATAATTGTTTCTTTATAAATGATTTCTACTATATCGTCAGTTCTAGGAGCTACACATTGTTCTGGTGCTAAAAGATTATTATCATTGTCATTGAAACTACCATTGCCAACAGACAACAGATTCTTAGAAAATTCTGCTTCCCCTGGTAAAGTTCGCATATTTTCAGTTAATGAAAACACGGAAAAATGTTTCCATAATGCACTGAACTTGATAGATGAATTTACCAATTCACTTCGTGTAGCAACCGACTTTCACAGGTAATAATTGCCTAAAATCTCCTCCTTACAGCATTTTTCCCCCGACAAATGGCAAGCCGTTATTCATGAAATCTCGTAGAGTTCTGTCAATCAATTCCCATGCACATCTTGGTGCCATTGGAGCCTCATCCCAAATGAAAATATCGACGTTTGTCAAATATTGTGCATCTTTTGATTGATTTCGGATGGTTGATAGGGAATCAGAAAATAGAGGAACAGGCATAACGAAATTTTTGCGCACAGTTTTCCCATGGGGAAGTAATATTGCAACAATCCCTGTAAATGCCATTGTACAAATAGTTTTCTATTTTATTCGTAACAAATGATACAATGTAGTGTAAATGAATGTTTTGCCTGATCCACCTGGCCCATCAATGTAGAAACATGAAGTACTTGTTTGATTTGTAATGGAAACATTCAATACTTTATCGATAATATCCTTCTGTTTTGGGTTAAGTTTTTCATATTGTCTTTTTTCAATTTCTTCATGTTGCTGAGCTGAAATTTCATCATCATTAGCTTATTTATCGATAAGTATATTGAGTTAATTTAATTGCGGCATCGTTGGAAAATAACTAACATCAGATCTTTCATGTAAGAGATAGGTATTAATTTCAATATATGCTCTTCGATGTGCTTCCTCTAAAGTGCAATTTCTTAGAAAGTTTTGGGACATAAAATCTTTGAATTTTTCCCAGAGTTCTTCTGGATTGTTTGGATGGCAGTATATATAATACGTACAAACAAATGCCTTAATTGATCAGGCATCATCCATACTTCTCCTTCTGTCATTGCACGATCTCACTCTGTATCGTCTTCGATGAGACCCAATGCTAAACATGCGCTGTGAAAGGTATCGTGTGTATTACCATTGACTGTTCTAATATCATCAAAACTTGTTGCTCCTTTAACAGTTATCAGTAATAATCGTAGATGAAATACTTCTACTTGACTGGAACTGATAGAATACATTCTTGCAATAATGTTAAATAGCGTTTTTCGAATAACCCAGTTAGATTTATTGACATCCGCTTGTTTCTTGAATACATAATGAGACGGGAATTCTGCATTTGTGAATTGTCTAGCTTCGGGAATCCAATACAATCCGAACTCGGATTTAAAATTCAGTGTATATCAATCCGAATTCAGATTCATTTGGATTGAAAATTTGGTTCGGATTCGTCCGAATTAGTTCGTTTTGGAGTTTGGATTGAACCGGATTGAGTCGGATTAACTTTTAAACGATTTGTTCGGATAAAGATTCCGGAATGATTCGGATTGGTTCGGAAGGAAAACCTATCCATTACTTTCGCCAGGGTAATCTCCGAATTTACCGAATCGTTTTATCTGCAATTTTTACCTCATATTCCATACATATACATCAACCGGTGGTAGCAGATTTATATAAAACATTTTATTTTTACTATTATTTTTTTGCAAAAAATCAGAAAAAAATGAGATTTTTTTTCTTTCGAATTTCCGCCATTTTTTCAATGTAAATGAAAAAATCTGCTACCACTGGTTGATGTATATGTATATGTAACCTTTTTTCAAAATCTTCCAAAATCTACATTTTGTTTTAAATGTCTTGAAATTTTTCCAGGTTTTATGTTATTTAAATTTTTTTTTTATTAAACTTTTCCATATCTTTTAAAATGAGTAGCATTTTTCCTAAACAAATGTTGAATTCTGCAAAATGACTTGAAATCTTTCAAAATTCTTAAAAAACTTTTTTCAAAATCTTCCAAAATCTACATTTTGTTCTAAATTGCTTGAAATCGTTCCAGGTTTTAAATAATTTTTGAAACTTTTTCAAAACTTCTGAATATGTTTTTAAATAAGTAGAATTTTACCTCCATTTTTAAAAAAAAATCTGCAAAATGAAAAAAGGCCTCAAATTTAATTTTTCAAAATTAAATATCGTTCAAATTTTCCCAGGAATTTTAATATAACTTTTATTCTCTTGAAACCTTTCAAAATTCTTAAAAACCTTTTCTCTAAATCTTCCAGAATCTACTTTTTTTTTTAAATTTCTTGAAATCGTTCCAGGTTTTAAATTATTTTTGCAATTTTTTCCAAACTTCTGAATTCTTGTTAAATAAGTAGATTTTTTCCTCATTTTTTTTTCGAAATCTGCAAAATGAAAAAATTGCCTTAAAATTAATTGTTCAAAATGAAATATTGTTCAAATTTTCCCAGGAATTTTAACATAACTTTCTTATTCTCTTGAAATCTTTCAAACTTCTTAAAAACCTTTTATCAAAATCTTGAAAAATCTACATTTTGTTTTAAATTTATTGAAATCGTTCCAGCTTTTTAATTATTTTTGAAATTTTTTCAAAACTTTTCAATATATCTTTAAAAATGAGTAGCATTTTTCCTAAAAGAATGTTAAATTCTACAAAATTACTTGAAATCTTTCAAAATTCTCAAAAACCATTTTTCAAAATCTTCCAAAATCTACATTTTGTTTTAAATTCCTTGAAATCGTTCCAGGTTTTAACTTACTTTTGAAATTTTTTCAAAACTTCTCAATATCTTTTTAAATAAGTAGAATTTTACATCCATTTTTTAAAAAAATGCTGCAAAATGAAAAAATTGCCTTAAAATTAAATTTTCAAAATTAAATATTGCTTAAATTTTCCCAGGATTTTTAACATAGATTTTTGATTCTCTTTAAATATTTCAAAATTCTTAAAAACCTTTTTTCAATATCTTCCAGAATCTACATTTTGTTTTAAATTTCTTGAAATCGTTCCAGCTTTTTAATTATTTTTGAAATTTTTTCAAAACTTTTCAATATATCTTTTAAAATGAGTAGCATTTTTCCTAAAAGAAAGTTAAATTCTGCAAAATGACTTGAAATCTTTTCAAATTCTTAAAAACCTTCTTTCAAAATCTTCCCAAATCTACATTTTGTTCTAAATAGCTTGAAATCGTTCCAGGTTTTAAATTACTTTTGAAATTTTTTCAAAACTTCTGAATATCTTTTTAAATAAGTAGAATTTTACCTCCATTTTTTAAAAAAATTCTGCAAAATGAAAAAATTGCCTTAAATTTAATTTTTCAAAATTAAATATCGTTCAAAATTTCCCAGGAATTTTAATATAACTTTTTGATTCTCTTGAAACCTTTCAAAATTCTTAAAAACCTTTTCTCAAAATCTTCCAGAATCTACATTTTGTTTTAAACTTCTTGAAATCGTTCCAGGTTTTAAATTATTTTTCAAATTTTTTCTAATCTTCTGCATTCTTTTTAAATAAGTAGATTTTTTCCTCAATTTTTCGAAATCTGCAAAATGAAAAAATTGCCTTAAAATTCATTGTTTAAAATTTAATTATTTTTGAAATGTTTTCAAAACTTTTCAATATATCTTTAAAAATGAGTAGCATTTTTCAAAATTAAATATTGTTTAAATTTTCCCAGGATTTTTAACATAACTTTTTTATTCTCTTGAAATATTTCAAAATTCTTAAAAACCTTTTTTCAAAATCTTCCAGAAGCTACATTTTGTTTTAAATTTCTTGAAATCGTTCCAGCTTTTTAATTATTTTTGAAATTTTTAAAAAACTTTTCAATATATCTTTAAAAATGAGTAGCATTTTTCCTAAAAGAATGTTAAATTCTACAAAATTACTTGAAATCTTTCAAAATTCTTAAAAACCTTTTTTCAAAATCTTCCAAAATCTACATTTTGTTCTAAATTGCTTGAAATCGTTCCAGGTTTTAAATTATTTTTCAAATTTTTTCAAAACTTCTGAATATTTTCTTAAATAAGTAGAATTTTACCTCCATTTTTTAAAAAAATTCTGCAAAATGAAAAAATTGCCTTAAAATTAATTTTTCAAAATTAAATATCGTTTAAATTTTCCCCGGAATTTTCACATAACTTTTTTATTCTCTTGAAATATTTCAAAATTCTTAAAAAAATTTTCTCAAAATCTTCCAGAATCTACATTTTGTTTTAAATTTCTTGAAATCGTTCCCGGTTTTAAATTATTTTTGCAATTTTTTCCAAACTTCTGAATTCTTTTTAAATAAGTAGATTTTTTCCTGAATTTTTTTTCGAAATCTGCAAAATGAAAAAATTGCCCTAAAATTAATTGTTCAATATTAAATATTGTTCAAATTTTCCCAGGAATTTTAACATAACTTTCTTATTCTCTTGAAATCTTTCAAACTACTGAAAAAACTTTTTTCAAAATCTTCAAAAATCTACATTTTGTTTTAAATTTCTTGAAATCGTTCCAGCTTGTTAATTCTTTTTGAAATTTTTTCAAACTTTTCAATATATCTTTAAAAATGAGTAGCATTTTTCCTAAAAGAATGTTAAATTCTACAAAATTACTTGAAATCTTTCAAAATTCTTAAAAACCTTTTTTCAAAATCTTCCAAAATCTACATTTTGTTTCAAATTCCTTGAAATCGTTCCAGATTTTAACTTATTTTTGAAATTTTTTCAAAACTTCTCAATATCTTTTTAAATAAGTAGAATTTTACCTCCATTTTTAAAAAAAAAATCTGCAAAATGAAAAAATTGCCTTAAAATTAATTTTTCAAAAATATTATTGTTTAAATTATCCCAGAATTTTTAACATAACTTTTTTATTCTCTTGAAATATTTCAAAATTCTTAAAAACCTTTTTTCAAAATCTTCCAGAAGCTACATTTTGTTTTAAATTTCTTGAAATCGTTCCAGCTTTTTAATTATTTTTGAAATTTTTTCAAAACTTTTCAATATATCTTTTAAAATGAGTAGCATTTTTCCTAAAAAAATGATAAATTCTGCAAAATGACTTGAAATCTTTCAAAATTCTTAAAAACCTTTTTTCAAAACCTTCCAAAATCTAGATTTTGTTCTAAATTGCTTAAAATCGTTCCAGGTTTTAAATTATTTTTGACATTTTTTCAAAACTTCTGAATATCTTTTTAAATGAGTAGAATTTTACCTCCACTTTTTAAAAAAATTCTGCAAAATGAAAACATTGCCTTAAAATTAATTTTTCAAAATTAAATATTGTTTATATTTTCCCAGGATTTTTAACATAACTTTTTTATTATCTTGAAATCTTTCAAAATTCTTAAAAAGCTTTTTTCAAAATCTTCCAAAATCTACATTTTGTTTTAAATTCCTTGAAATCGTTCCAGGTTTTAAATTATTTTTGAAAATTTTTAAAACCTCTTAATTCATTTTACATAAGTAGAATTTTTCCTCAATTTGTTTTAACATTTCTGCAAAATGAAAAAATTGCCTCAAAATTAATTTTTCAAAATTAAATATCGTTCAAATTTTCGCAGGAATTTTAAACTAACTTTTTTATTCTCTTGAAATATTTCAAAATTATTTAAAAAATTTTCTCAAAATCTTCCAGAATCTACATTTTGTTTTAAATTTCTTGAAATCGTTCCCGGTTTTAAATTATTTTTGCAATTTTTTCCAAACTTCTGAATTCTTTTTAAATAAGTAGATTTTTTCCTGAATTTTTTTTCGAAATCTGCAAAATGAAAAAATGGCCTTAAAATTAATTGTTCAAAATTAAATATTGTTCAAATTTTCCCAGGAATTTTAACATAACTTTCTTATTCTCTTGAAATCTTTCAAACTTCTGAAAAAACTTTTTTCAAAATCTTCAAAAATCTACATTTTGTTTTAAATTTCTTGAAATCGTTCCAGCTTGTTAATTCTTTTTGAAATTTTTTCAAAACTTTTCAATATATCTTTAAAAATTGTAGCAATTTTCCTAAAAGAATGTTAAATTCTACAAATTTACTTGAAATCTTTCAAAATTCTTAAAAACCTTTTTTCAAAATCTTCCAAAATCTACATTTTGTTTTAAATTCTTTGAAATCATTCCAGGTTTTAAATTATTTTTGAAATTTTTTCAAAACTTCTGAATATTTTTTTAAATAAGCAGAATTTTACCTCAATTTTTTTTTTAATTCAGCAAAATGAGAAAATGGCCTTAAAATTAATTTTTCAAAATTAAATATTGTTTAAATTTTTCCAGGATTTTTAACATAACTTTTTTATTCTCTTGAATTCTTTCAATATTCTTAAAAAACTTTTTTCAAAATCTTCCAGAATCTACATTTTGTTTTAAATTTCTTGAAATCGTTCCAGGTTTTTAATTATTTTTGAAATGTTTTCAAAACTTTTCTATATATCTTTTAAAATGAGTAGCAATTTTCCTAAAAGAACGTTAAATTCTGCAAAATGACTTAAAATCTTTCAAAATTCTTGAAAACTGTCTTTTAAAAACCATCAAAAATCTACATTTAGTTTTAAATTCCTTGAAATCGTTCCAGGTTTTA
>CAKNWU010288997.1:0-10813 GCA_932072015.1 Andricus quercustozae
CTTAATTCAGGTACAGAGGGTTTCATTTTCGCATGCCAGGATGGTGTAATTTCCACCTTAGCATACCGTGACCGCATTTTATGTCAAGAAGTTCCGAGCGATAGGTGCAGAGCATGTCATGCACACGCTGAGTACCTGGAACACATTCTATTGGGGTGTCCCACCCACGCAGGAACGACGTACATCTACAGACACAATGCAGCCCTAAGAGTCCTTTATTACCATCTTTGTTGCTATTACGGTGTTGGCCGCGACCCTGCCCTGCCGAACGCTCCAAGAGAAATAGAGTCAATTGTCCGAAATGAGAAGAGCCACATTTCCTGGAACTACGATTTTCGGGCAGCAGTCTGCGTTGCACACTCGAGGCCTGACATTGTTCTCCAAGATTTCGAGAAACGAACTACGTTCGTGATCGAATTCTCGGCCCCGTCCGAATATAACATCACTTCCAAGGAGAAAGAAAAGGAGGAGAGGTATCAAGACCTGAAAAGGGAGCTGCGAAGACTGTACCCAAAATATTCGGTACAAGTAATTGACCTTGTGATAAGTGCTCTCGGAGGTGCGAAACTATCACTGGTTCGTAACCTTAAAGCCATTCCCGCGTGCCAAAAATATGCCAAGGCACTTGCGAAATGGATGCAGAAAGCTGTCATTCTTGGGTCTCTTCGTGTGCTCAAAACGCATGAGGGTTTCGCCGGCCTGTCGTTGTAATTTCATCGTGTCCGGTGACCACTCATCTCACGGTTGTGAGACGTGGCCATGAATGTGATTTACCGCGGTCCTACTGGGAGCCGCTGTCATTTTTTAGATGGCAGTAGCTCCCAGTGAGACCCTGCGGTGTTTGTTTAACCTTATTTGTTAATTGTATATATATATATATATATATATATATATATATATATATTTCTGTATAGATCTATAGATATAAACAGATATCCTCTTCCGGATCTCACACCTCGTCGCCTCGGCTATCAGTCTCTTGCCACGAACTGGAAACCAATCTTCCACTGTAAGTTTGCAATGAAGTCGCCTTTTATCTTAAACTGGTACTATTTTCTGATTTTTTCCCCTTCTCGGCTTTCCCGTCTACCAAATTTCCCTCCTCGGTCTTACTCCCTTAACAAACGTAATATCTTTGATGAGTCCCGAAGAGATCTCCTGATATTCCATAAATAAGAATAAGTTTTTGTGATTTCAGTAAAATTGATTTTTAATTTTGATATCTGGTTCAAATCTTTAGTCGAGCAAGTGTTGAATTTAAGCAAAAATAATCAAGTACCTTCTATTATCGAAATAAGATTTTAATTTTACATGTAAATATAATTAGTATAGAGTTTTCAAATAGAATTTTGCTGCAGCTACCCAGTTTAATTTTTTATTTATTTTTATTTATATACAGGGTGTTTTTTTTAACTTGAGACATCGAAATATCGTAAAATCGTACGCATCCTATGACACAAATATCGGTAATGAAAACTTTTTATTTTCGAGGGGGAAAAGCGACTTTGAACAAAATTTACCCCACCCCACCCCCAGGAGACATGGGGGTGAGTTTTTTTTTTCGTGAATCGAAAAAAATTTTTCGCGAATCGAAAAAAATTTTTCGAACAAAACTTATGTATTTCATGAAGAAGAATCTGAATCTGTAATAAAAAATTGGGGTTCCCATTTGAAATTACAAAGTTACCCCCCTCCCTGCCTCCTGAGGGGGCGGGGCGGGGTAAATTTGTTCAAAGTCGCTTTTCCCCCTCGAAAATAAAAAGTTTTTATTACGGATATTTTTTCATAGGATGCGTATTTCTTGAGATATTTCGATGTCTCAAGTTAAAAAAAACACCCTGTATTTATTTACTATATATATTTTTTATTTATTTCTGACACATTTTTCTTGCATAGGTGTTTCCCAAAGTTTAATTAATGAAAAATAAAAAATAAATTACTAGAAAAATGTTGCGAAAATGGGGTGGTCAAGTACGAAAGAGCTGTGAAACATGAAATTAGTTTGTTTCTCAAAATATTAATTCGAGTTCATATTGATTCATAGAAGCTTAGGAGCCAAGTGCTGGATTTAAGCGCATTGCCGATTTTTAATATACTCATAAGCATTATAACATTATTGAAATGTAAACTTAACCTCGAATTAAATTAAAAACTTTAGGACTATCATCCTAACACTCTTGTGCCTTCTGCCCTTAACCACTTTTAAAATACAGTGCAAAATTTTACCAGTACCTACCTACATAAGCTTTCACGATGTTCCAACACTTGACTCTTCTCCTAACCCAACTTTTGTGTTTACGAATTGCGATTTCGGATTTCCATCCGGCTGCCATTTCGTATCGTACTGTTTTATATTTTAGTCCATTCTGTTTGATAAAGGGTGATAAAAGTTTTTCATCAAAAGGGGACCTTCCGAAATATATTTCTTAAACGAGAAAATACCCAAAGAATATTTATCATGTCGCCGCAATTTATGAAAAGTTTAAGTAATCTGTAACTTCTATCAAATTTATTAATTTTTAAAAAATAGATGAGAGTTTGTCGTCCAAGTAATACCTTATCTGTTGTATTCCTTGATAGAAAGACAACGCAAAAATGGGTTAAAACTTAAATTCCCATCATACCACCGCAAGTAGCGCATTATTTCTTGAATATCAAGAAAAGAGTAAATGTTATCTAACTTCTGTGACATTTATTGAATTTGAATCAATCGATACGAGTTTTTCGTCAAAGGAAAAACTTATATATTGCATTTTTTCATGAGAAAACTACCTCATACATTTTTTAAACCCTTATTCCAAACTTGCCACCGAAAGTAGTGCATTATTTCTTGAATATCATGAAATGTTTACACAGAAAAAACTAAATGTAATTTATCCGGATTTCAGGGTAAATATTACCTGCAACATAAATTACCCCAGGTGGGTAATCTTTACCCTGACATCTCGGGTATTCTTCTGAGTTTTCCCACGTTGTGAGAGTAATTGTCAATGTTTACTTCGAAGGCCTGTGTATTTTGACATCGTCTGTTAGCAACCTAGAGTTTTTAAATTCTCGGTAATTTAAAATCGGGTAATATTACCGCTAACATACGGGTATTTTACGGAAGCTTCGAGATTTTATCGAGAATTTATGAGAATATTCAATTATAATGCTTTTTGTTGTTTTTAAAAGTAATTAGATAATGATCACGATGTTATAATTAATTTTCGATCATTTGGTATATTTCAAATTTTTGTTATCACAAAAATATATTAAATGATTGAAAATTAACTATAACATCCTAAACATTTATTGGCAGTGGTCGACAACCCTTTAACATCTAAAAAATTCAGTAATCAGATAATGTTAGCACTTATAGAATAAATTATAAACAGCGCCCATTTAGGTACATTTAAAATATGGAAAACTTCAGCCATTAAAATAATAAATTTAGAAAATTATCAGAAGACTCATTTAGCACATTTAGGAAAATAAATTGAACATTTAATTTCAAAATTTTTACAAATTCAGACTTTAGATTGGTATCGATTAGAATGTGAAAATGATGAATACATAAATCATATCTTTAAATAATATTGAACGTCAAATTAAACTTCAAATTCGGAGATTCCAATTAAATAACGTTAAGAATAGTTAAAATAAATTAAAGTTGTAAAATTTCAAGCAAGGTTAAGAAGTATTGACGAGTCAAAGCTTTCACTCAGTACGAAAATGTCGATCTATTCAACATAAAAATAAACAGACATACAGAGTCATTTCGAGCAACCAGTTCACTTCAGAGTCATATCATCTACACACTCTCATCACAAATCGAATTTATCGGTTAATTTCACGCAAATATAAATATAAAATTATAAGATTCGTACCGCAATAAATTTTGAAAGAATCGATTTAAAGGAGCATAAAATTCGCAAGGTAAATAAAAATCCAGAGATTCAATTTAAATAAATATAAAAATCACACAGCGAGCACAAGTCTAGCATAAGTTTAAAAAAAGATCAAATTATTTATGATCCAGGAAATTTGGAGATACTTATCTCTGAAGCCTTTTCGTTGATTTAAGATGGAAAATTCGACGATGACCAAATATACAGGTTCCAAGAGATCCCACGATTTCGGAATTTGACTTCAAAAAGAAAGTAGACGCGACTACAGCAGTGCCCTAAATTCGCAGTATCTGGATGCCCCTCGGATTAGAATAGGCGATAGCGTCCCAGAATCATCAAAGTGGCTACCTTCCTGGATTGCTTTTGCTTAGTGTTATAAAAATGGCTCGTTAACAAAACACCACACTATATGAACAAACAAACGACGAACAAAATAGTTTAGAACGCTTGATCTGAAGAATTAAACTTTTGCAAAATTAACAATTTCTAAAATAAAACTTCTAAAATAAATACCTTCTCCGAATCTCTCGAAGGACGTAGAGTGTGGTGCGGATTTGATCGCGATGACCCAAAAGAAGACGATCGAATGAATAATCATCCGAACGTCTTATCCTCGATACCGCGCAATTGATGACACCCCACTCACGTCATTACATATGTCGTTAAATGCTTTCGGTTATAGACTCTCTTTCGTCAATTAAATTGGGATATAGCGACATTTTTTCTCTCGGGGAAATTTAAATAATCCGTATGCCTCACTCCGTACAATTTTTTTGCAATACTGCAAAAACTTCAAAAAATAAAATGATTACATTTTAATAAATACAAATAATAAAAAGAATAAAATCAAATAAGTAACAATTATTTATTTCAAAAACTTTTCACTGATAACTGAAGATAAGGTGTTCTTAGCACCTCTACGCTGAGCAGATTCAGAGATGCCGTTATCGAAAGTCAAGCAACGACAGAATGGCCCGAAAAAACCACGCTACGAAAAAGAAATGGGGACCTGTCTTAAGCACAATAAAGTAAGGTTTATCGTGGTACGAGATGTGTTTTCTTGCGATTTTTCTTTTACGAGTAAATTAAAAAAATATACAGCTGTTTTTGAGGGGCATTCGTAAAGTAAACGGATAGTAGGGTTGGCCGAAAAATAAATTTTTTCAGTTTTTTGATCAGTATAGGGAAAATCTGATTTTATATATAAAAATAGATTTCTGTGATTTTTTAAACATTTTTCAAACGATATCATCGGTTAGCAGAAATGATTTGAAGTTTGAAAGTTCCAAAAAGTGATTTGTTCGTCATACACGTCATACTTCCTAGAAATGATAACCCACAGTTTCCGGGTAAGAGAGGAGCCCGCGGGGTCGAGAGAGGCTTGCTCAGCCATACGTGAAACACCAACAGTGTAGCGACAAAAGAGCAGTGCACGTTTTTCGTCCTGGGCCGCTCCTGGCCCTCTGCTGTAGAATCGTGGAATTTTCGTAAACGCCGCCAAATTTGAACTTCGTTATTTTAAAGTCTTTTAAAATCAAAAGATTATTATTGTTCTTTGCTGCTAAAAACGTTGAAACGTTAGCCTGAAATTGGGATGACAAGGTTCTATTCAAATATTAAACACTTAGAATTTGTGGTACAATTATGATCTTTTAATTGTTTGTTCAATCAAATGTAAATCAGGGCACGCACTCTCACAAGCTCGAGAAAATCTGAACGTCTTTACTGAGTGTTATCCCCTTTATATAGACTTGTCCCCCTCGAGAAAACATTCATTATTTTTACGACTCGCAGGCACGTGGAAGTTAGTCCAGGAATGTTTCATAAATTTTAGCTATCTAGAAGCGCCTACGCAAAAATACCCAGTTAACCCTGCTGAACACGTGCTGGAACACATTCACGGAAGAAAGTGGATAGTCAGATTCACTTTCATGCATAGTTAACTTGAAGTTTACTTGTTTACATTGTACCAGAAACAATTAAAATGGTTTCTGATACTGTATGAGATAGTTATCTCAAAATATACCAAACCTAAAGTCAGCATTACTACTTCAAATATAGTAAAAAGAAAGATTACTAGAACAAGCAGCTTCAATAATTATTTGAAATAGTACAGTTGAACATGTAAGCTGTATGAATAACTAATTTACATAGTAAGCATAGAACTGTGAGTTTTACTTTTGCAAGTGAGTTAGATCTCCTGTTTCGCATTGCAATAAGCACTGCGCGAGATTGACAGCCTTACTATTTGAAATGGTAAGCAAATAAGTTCAGTGGCATAACTAGAAATGTGTAGGCCCCATCCGCAAAATTTTTTAGGGGGTCCGTTTGAAAAAAAAAGAAGGCCGATTTATGACTTGCTTATCAAAGTGAAATTGTCGCAAATTATTTTATAATGTTTTCTGTTTTATCATAATATTACTTCAGATAATTATTATAAATAAGCATAGCGCATAACGTTTACTTTATACTTCAATACTTTTTTTTGTTTGGTGCAAAATGTTAGGAATTTAAAAATATTCTGAAGAATCATGTAAAAAAAATTGTTACATTGTTTCGATTATGGAATTTTCTGCTTATGATACTTTTAATTTAATATAACACTAAAAGTGCGATTAAAATTTTACTTGCCACCCAGGTTCAAATATTTTATTATCTGGAAGAATTTTTTTTTGTAGAAAAAAGCATTTTTTTCGAAATATCATTTTTTGATACAATAATTACAAAATCATTTGTAATAACAGTTAAGTTCAAATTTCTTTCCAATTTTAACGTAGTAATAATTTTTAAAACCATTTCACATTGATAAATTGATATTTGTAGAAATTTCTATCATTTAATAAAAAAAAAAAAATTTTTCTGATTTTTTTCAGATTTTTAACACAGATCTATCATTTTTTGTTCTAATTTAGCATACCCATATCTCGGAAGAAGAATTTTATTTTTGGAAAAAATTAAAATTACTAAACTATTTAAAAAAATGTTAACTATTTTTTAATGCCGGATTTTAATTTCTCTTCCGGCATATTTTATTGTGTACTACATTGAATTCCAAAGAATTTATTATGAATTCCAAACGATTTATTATGAATTTTAAACAATTCTAAATTAATTGCAACTAGTTAAAAAATTGATGTTTGAAAAAATATGTCGGATAATAGAAAATTAAAGGGAGATCTTGATAACAGGTGGAGGTTATATTTCAGCTGTATATATCTCTGATAGGAAAGGGGTAGGAGTTTGACCAACACTATTTAAGTGACCTGTCACAGGGGTGCTTTCCCACCCCTCACGAGACGTTGGAAAGGGGTAGGGGTATCTTTATTTCTGTAACCAGTCACAGGGGTGCCTCCCCCCCCCCCTCATTATTGTGGGAATTTATGCACTTTTTGGAAAAATTACGAAATTTGTGAAAATTTATGAAGTTTGTGGAAATTTATGAAATTTGTAGAATTTATGAATTTTAGGATCATTTACGGAAAACCATGACGTTATTAAAAATATGCCAGAAGAGAAAATTAAAATTAGGCAAAATCTGCTGGAAGAGAAAATTAAAATTCCGCAAAATATGCCGGATCCGTATACGCTACGTTTTTTATTAAAAATATTAGTTATTAAAATGAATGTGTGAGTTAATACTTCCAAGCAAAATATTTTTCCCAAACTCGTTACAAAATATTAGATATCTTTTTTAAGGTTTAATTAAAAAATTGTGATTGAACATATATAAACCTACCTATTAGTATATAATATGTATTAAAAAATCACTGATAAAACAGAGCACGACACATACTTCTTAGCTGGCCACGCTTTTCTCAGAGAAAACGCTTGACCGAGGTTTTATCAGAAAAATCTAAGCGGTTCCGTAGCTCACTTGACTAAGGCGTGCGCTAGATTTAGGTTTTAGGACAGGTTTTAGGAAGTTAGGTAGGGTTCGATACCCCAGCGGGGGCGATTTTTCAAAGCGTTTGAGTGTGCGATCATATGTGTAAGCCTATGTATGTGCAATTGTGTAATAATAATCGTAATTTAAGTGCAGAAAGTTTCGAGCTGATCTATTCATAAATCGTGTATAGAATACATACAGTGCATATATACATATACATATATGCATTACAATGCGAAATCGGCGAAGTTACTCTTCACAGAAGTGAGGCTTACTATACACGAATAGTAACTCTTCATCTCGCTGAGTTTGACGGTTACTAAGTGGTGCATTGCATCCTACTATTTGAAATTGTTCATCCTACTATTGTGCGCTTCAATTTAAAATAGTTAGAGCTAATGGTTTAGAGAGTTCTTCTAACGATCCACTTTTTTCCGTGTTATTCGGCTATTAACGTTAAAAGATTTTATGGCTTCCCCTTTTTTGGTCTACCTACTTGCGTCCTTCAACATATCCGAAGCAATCGCCAAATTTCGTGCTAAAATTCCTAATGAGTGATTCATTTAGCTCTAGAATATTCGAGTTAAAAATAATCCCTTTCCCTTAAGAATCTAAGATTTAAATTTGAATCTTCCGCTAAACTTTTGGGATACTCTGATGATAATACAGATTCCTAACGTTCCAGCATAGTTGTCGCCAGATTCTTCGCCATGAACCATAGACTTACGCAAGAACGAAAATTGCATTCCGTCACACACGGATACTCACGCGCGTATATTACGTAATAATATGTATTCCAATTGGAAATAGTTCATATGGCCCTGACTGTTTACGTTTGGAGGCCTTGTAAATCGCTTCAAGGCCAATTGCAGGCCATGTCCGAAACCGTAATTGAATCCAGGTTCCCGTTTATTTCAATTCTGCTTCCACAGTTATCTTCAGAATCATTTCCCCCTGTACAAGTTTGCTCATCGCAATATGGCATATGATTTCAAAAAACTTTTGCTAGAGAAAAAAAACTTAGTGGTAAATAGTCTTCCGTAAAGTCTTCTTTTATAACGCACAGACCCATAAGAATGTGAAAAGGCACATAAAAATATTTAAAAATGTGACTTCCCGTGTGGAAATTTTGTCCTGCCGCTAGCTGGGCCCAAATTAGGAAAAACTTGGCCCCAAATTGGAGATTTAGACAGGCTCAAACCACAAATGAAACGCCTAACCCGGCCAGAGGCTAAATTACCGACCGACTTGGCCCCAACTTGGCTTTATTTATTTTTCTAGTCTCAGCCACATTATAATTAAAAATTGTTTATTCAAAAGAAAAATTTCAAGTAGCTGAACATTTTAAGCGAAATCTAATTGCTGAACCGGCTTATTCGTCGCCAACCTCATCTTTCGGTTGCCATCCAAATCTTTGGAATTAGTGGAGACCTATGCTAACACGTGAAACGTAATTGAGGTTATGTTTTCCAAACTTGAAAATCAGGTAAAATACATGGAAGAACTTAATTTTTCTCCAAGAGGATTTATTTTGCACTTCAAATTGTCAAAAAAATTCACATTGTAAATTCGCACTAAAATAAACTTCTTTCCAAGCGAATCAGACTTACCCTTGCAATTTTCAACCACGAAATTCACTTGTTTTATTATAGCAAAGTTGCCGTATTACCAAAGAATGAATCGAAGAGATCGAAAATCGATATTAGAGTTCGGCGCGCAAATTCGAATTTACATGAAACTAAATGAAAGCAATGGAGCCAGACGGTGTTGACGTTTTGCAAATTTAAATGATTCGATAATATAAATTGAAAAAAGATGATCGTGACAGAACTGGTAAACTTAATTTTGAATAACATTATTTACAAGTATTTAATTAATAAAATATTTAATTATTTTAAATTTTATTTTTAGGTAATCTGCATTGTATAGATTTTTTTTTTTAATTTTTGATCTCTAAAAGATAAGTTAACTGGCCAGCTACTTTTCTGTAAACAATATTTCAGAAAGTCTAATTCTGTAAAATAATGTATAGTTTTTTAAATAAACAAGGAGTTATTAAACCAATTTTAATTAAAAATTTTAACGCGACAAGTGTTTTTCACTTTCGGCATTTTTGATCATTTGAAACACACTTCAATAATTAATACAGACGAAATCACAAAAACACTCGCAAACATAACCTCAAACCAACCTACTTGTGTTCAAGAGGTTCAAGATGGAGCCCGACTGAAAACAGATGCACAGCCAAGTTGATGGCGCTGCAATCAAGAGCTGTGAAACAGAGTTGGTTTAAACTAGATTTAAGATATCGATGGGTTCTACGAATATTAGGCTATTGTTCCGTTACCGATAAGAAAGCGACTATCATCGCATTACGAATAAGCTCTAGTCTATCGTTCCGCTACGGATAAGAACTAGTCTAAGTTCATTTAGGTAAGTTTTCAGGAGAAAGAAATTAAATTTTGTATTCGTAAATCAAATCAGGAACTAACAATAAATGAACAAGTTTTGAAAGTAATAATATTTATAGCATGATTTTAATCAATTTTTTAAATTTTCTTTCTTTTTGTTCACTTCTGGGACTGTTCGAATCTTATTTTCTTCTTGCTGCACCTTTGCATTCCTTTGAGGTTCCCAAATTCTATTGCTTGTTAAGTTAATAAAGATTAATCTTTCGTAGTATAGGGTTACTATAAATCCACGCTAATAGATTCAATCTTTTATTAACTTGGCCATCAGGTCACCCGTAGGCTAATCCGGAGTCTGTTCAGAATTTCGTAAAATTCTAGCCAACGGTTCTTATTGACCAGCTCTTGTGACCCAGTTGATATCTCCGTGAAGATCTGGTGTGGAGAAACTTGTCCTGTCACGGTCGCCAAAAATTTTATGCGTCGCGAATTAATTTAGACTTTTTTAAAGGTTTGGTTGAATTTATAGCCTCAATTCAACAGTTCTTTATTCAACAATTTAGATACAGAAGGTATAGACGCGTATAACAGACTAGTTCCTAGGGCGCGGCTGCTGCCTTTATATAATC
>CAKNWU010289000.1:0-14412 GCA_932072015.1 Andricus quercustozae
ATGTATTCTAATGATTTCAAGATAATTAAAAAACATTTTTAAAAAATTCAGTAATATCGTAATAATTTAAGAAATTCAGAGCACTTTAAAGAGTTCATAAAATTTCGAACAATTCAGAGAATTCAAAAGAATTTAGAGAACTTAGAAGAATTCAGAAAATTCCGAAGAATTCACAGATTTCAAAAGAATTCACAGAACTCATAGAATTCAAAATATGTCACAGAAGTCAAAAGAATTTAGATAATTGAAAAATTATCAGAGAATTCAGAATAATTCAGAAGAGTTCATAGAATATAAAAGACTTGCGGAAATTCAGATCAATTCATCGTGTTTTATAAAGATTTCAAGATA
This sequence comes from Andricus quercustozae, assembly GCA_932072015.1. Lineage (NCBI taxonomy): Eukaryota > Metazoa > Arthropoda > Insecta > Hymenoptera > Cynipidae > Andricus > Andricus quercustozae. The sequence continues at coordinate 352 of CAKNWU010289000.1, forward strand.
ATTATGAAAAAAAACTTGTAACATTTCTGTAGAATTAGTCTGAACTCTACAGAATTAAAAATATTCAAAGAAAGTTAAAATAATTCAACGTTTATTCTAATGGATTCAAGATAATTAAAAAACATTTTAAAAAAATGCAGTGATATCGTGAATTCAACACATTCAAAACAGTTTAAAGAGTTCCAAAAATTTTAAACAGTTTAGAGAATTCTGAATAAATCAGGGAATTCAAAGAATTTGGAAGAATTCGGAGAATATCGGAAGAATTCATAGAATTAAGAAGATTTCAAGGAATTAGGAAGAATTTAGAAAATTCGGAAGAATTCACAGAGTGCAAAAGAATTCACAGAATTCAAAAACATTCGAGAATTTTAAAAGATTTGGAGAGTACAAAAGAATTCATAGAATTCAAAAGATTTCAGAGAATTTGAAAGAGTTCACAGAATTTAAAAGAATTCAGAAAATTGAGAAGAATTCAGAACATTCAAAAGAAATCCCGAGAATTGCGTAGCTTTCAGAGAATACAAAAGACTTGGGGAAATTCAGAATAATTTATGGTCTACTGTAAAGGTTTCAAGAGAATTGCAAAAAACTAAAAAAGCTTTCAAAGGAACACAAGTGAATTCTAAGAATTCGTTTGAATTCTACAGAATTAGAAATACTCGAAGGAAGTTAAAATAATTTATCGTGTATTCTAAAGGAAAAGATATTTTCTAAGATTTAATATCTCATCGCTCAGTTGCCGTGTGAAGTTGCACCATTGATATTCACAACCTCCTGCGAATTTAAAATTCCTCTTTTACGCACACACCCTCATCAGTGACACAAGGATTGTCGTCCATCTAACGCATGCTTCCCATTGGTTAATCTTTAATTGTTAATTACTCATTAATTATGAACTTTACATCAAATTTTTATTAGTATTTTCAACTCAATTTTTTATGAGGAATTCAAAAATATAAAAATGTACCTTGAGTACTGGGATACCCTGTATAATGCAAGAATAATATAGGACTGAAAGTCTATGTAGGAGATTGCACCAACAATATCAATATCAGACAGGTCTGTACTTATTTCGGTTAGATTCAACTGAGAAGACAGAAGGCTACATCGGATTGCATCCACCTACCCTAGTAACACAGTTAGCATGAAATACATTGTAAATAGAACAATCAAGAAGTTCCGGAGCATTTGTATGAGGTTTAAGCCATGTTTCTGTGAAAATTAAAATTTTATAACAGTTTATACCTTGAGAAGTTAAAGTTAAATCAACTTTTGTGTACAAACCTCGAGTATTTTGATAATAATCGCTAAAGTACCATATACTACTTACATACGCTACGATGCGCTTGAAGTCACCTTCAGCAGACGTTAATGACAGGTATTGTATTTTTTTTTATTTTTTAAGCTGGAAAAAAACTATTGCAATTACTCCGTGACCTTCTAACGGTAATTTTAACGCAGAATCATAATTGCAACAATTTAAGTGATTACCTTTCTGTTTTTATTGAGTTTTCTTGCAAGTTACGGAAAGGATACTTTGTGGATACTATATGGATACGCTGTAGCGTGAACGGTCTGTTTACCCGGTCCACCAGAAAGGGTTTTGCAAGAAATTAGAGACTGCTTGTAATCATCGAATGTTATTGTTCTCAAAGTAGAACCTTTCACCCCTTTAGCTATCTTTCTTCCTTTCTCTTCATCCAAAACTTTAAATGTTTAGAATTCCATGAATTCTGTTGTATTGTCTTTTTTTTAATTATCTGAATTCTTTTGAAATTTTCTGAATTATTTCAACTGTTCTGAATTTTGAATTCTTACGAGGCCCCTGAATTCTTTTAATGAGTTTTAATTATCTTTAAATTATTAGAATACATTTCAAGTTACTTTGAACTCCTTCAGATCTAATGAATTGTCTGAATTCGCTTAAAATCTTCAGAATACACGTAGAATTATTTTAACTTCCATCGAGTATGTTATATTCTGTAGAATTCAAACGAATTCCTAGAATCCATATGTACTCCTTCGACTTCTTTTGAAGTTTTTTTGAACCCTCTTAAAACCTTTACAATACACAATTCATTATTTTGAATTTCTACAGTTCTTTCGTATTATCTGAATTCTCCTGAATTATATTGAATTCTCTGAAATATTTTGTATTCAAATAGTCTTCTGAATTCTTTTTCACTTTTCTGAATTCTTTCGATATCTTTAGAATACGCATTGAATTATTTTTAATTCCTTCAAGTGTTTTGAATTTTGTAGAATTCTTCAGGATTCAAAATATTCGAAGAAAGTTAAAGTAATTCAACGTGTATTCTAAAGATTTCAAGTAAATTAAAAATATTTACAAGAAGGAGTTCAAAATAACTCAAGGTGTATTCTATAGGCCAGGCGGTACGTAATTTTGTTTGACAATAATTCCGACTAAAAAAATTATGGGTTTCAAATGTTCTTTGGGTCAATATAAGGAACCGATTTCGTTATCCCCCTCCCCTGACCTATGCGTATCTTTTAACAGTGGCGTAAACATTCAAAAAACGGTTTTTTATTTATAACTCGTTTGTTTATGTTTTTGTTTCAAACTCCGCGTCTACAAAAATTGAAGTGCATAAAATTCTCCACAAAAAAGGTTCTATTGTTTTATTTCATACGACCAATATTTTTCGAATAATAGCCGGGCAAAGTCAAAAAATTTGTAAAAATTGTTGAAAAATTGCTCTTATATTAGTTCTGAAGTGACGTGGGATAAATTTGTACACTAATTATCGGTAAGATCAATGTTAATAAATAAATAATACATTAACAACTTATTTTTTATTATTTATAAATAATTTTATTATTGGAATAAATGTTTTCATCATAGTTTTCACAATTGCGAGCCTATTTATATTAAGTATTTGAAACCACTTAGTCGAAAAATTTAGAGAATAGCTTGGTCGTTGAAATGTAAAGAATCCAGAATGTCACAGGCGTACCAAAAAATTGAATTAGGATCATTTTAATTCAAAACAAAAACGAGGAATGCCATTGGCGTGAACAAGGCTCACCACTTTCAGCAAGTGTTGACTGAAATGACAATAGTGTGGCTATAACAAGAAAAATGTATGCAGATTTTAAACTTAAGATCGAAAAGAAATATATTTTATCATGCATAATTTTATGCAAAATGAGCGTGAAAAAGATTCACAATTAAAAAAACAGAATTCGAAACTATCTTACTTTTCGGCTCATTAGAGACAAAAATAACCAAATGAAAAAAGAGGGAGAAAAAGAGAAAAAGTCAACAAAAAAACTTACTTGAATGAATATAATTTTAAATACTTATTTATTCTTATTATAAAGAATAATTTTTATTTCTTTTTCACTTTTCTTTTTTTCACTAATGAATACAAAATTAGATATAGTAACCTTTAAAGGGGGAAGTATACATATGAGTTTTTATGCATACGTATGTTTCTATGTATTTGTGTATGTATATGTCTCTTTTTAATTGCAGGTATTATGTTTTGATTATTTAACTCGCATAAGAATTTTTAATTAGACCTTGTAGTTTTCCTATATGAGGGGGTCTAAATTGGCCCCGAAACATGTTGGTTCCTGGTAGTAGACGAGAACGTAGATAAAATTGAGCATGCATAAATAGTGTAACGCAGTTTCTCTTCGGATTCATATTCAGGGGGTCCTAGATAATAAAAAATGCAGGGTGCCGGCTTCTGATAGAGCGCGTTTACCCGGGGGTAGGGGTAGGGGGTGAGCGCACGGAACGGCGGTATCTCTTATGAATTAATCAGTTGAGTTGCAACTTCCTACTAAAATTAAATATATTTTTCTTTATTTATGTTTAATTAAACTTATTTCAACCAATCGTAGTGAAAAACTCCGTAAAAAACGCATATCATCCCTTTAAAACAACCCTGAAGAATTAATTATTCCCAGAGCGGCATTTTTACAATGCGCATTTTGTGAAGATTTGGACTCACGCTTAGAATTTCAAAAACACAGCAGTGGAAAATGGGAAACAAACATATGTTTCTCAAAATATTAGATGATTAAATATTGTTAACACTTTGCCGATGTTATAGGATCTCCGGCGCGCTGAATGAAATGGGGAATATGCGCACAGTGATACGTATAGTGAATATGTACGGCAACCGTCCGCAGAGGGTTAACTTATGTATACTTACATACTGTTCATACATTCAGCATCTGAGCAAAAACAAAGAGGAATACAGAATACAGAGTTTTTTTTACAATGACAGTGTCCTGATGAACAGTTCTTTTTATATGTGCGCGGTCGAATCAAGTCATCTGGAGCGTATTGCCTACGCATAAGAAGCAGCCGAAGTGCTTGTCATCTCCTTTGATGAATCTGAATTGCGTAAAGTCGAGGAGTTCAAAAAGAGGAGTTGTGGAGTTCAGCCAAATATATGTGTGCTGAAACTCGATCCAAGTGAAGGGCCACTGAATCTGATATGCAGGGAATATTTTGAAAAGTTGCAACAACGGTGACAAGATTTCGTGATAAAATTCGGAAGCGAGCATCATTTGCATTTACTCCTTCCTTCTTGATAAGCATCAGATACAATTTTTCTAATTCTTTTTTTTTTCATGGTCTGATAGAGGTTTGCCATTTCCCAAGGATTGAAGGATCTGTATGGCTACGGGTAAAGAAGCTACTTCTAAAGCTCTTTTTATAACTGATTTTACTAGTCGTGTCACTTTCTGTCACACCTTCTGCGCTTAGTTTACTCCAGTTGTATATGCCAAGTACAAAAACGTCGATGTCTTTTTTATTTGATTTTAAATAAAGTGTTCTTTCTCACAATCTATTTCGTATTATTATAATTTTTTTTTGAAATTATTGAAAAAAAATTGTCATGCTATATCTGAATTAGTTTGGGAATGTACAGAACAAGAACGTCATTCATTTGGAAAATAGCCCTATTTCGGCCCCAAAGATGGCCCCTGAAATTGATTAGAATTCAAAAAGGATCCTTGTTCTGTACCTCATCAAACTTTCTTTGACGACCCTCAACAATCTTGCGTAACCAAACTGTGTGCATATTTCATTGTTTCACCCCATTCATTCAGCGCACCGGAGATTCTATAACATCCAAAAAGGCTTAACAATATTTATACATCTAATATTCCACAAATCTTCACAAAACGCGCATTGTACACGTGCCGCTCTGTGAATAATTAATACTTCTGGGTTGTTGCAAAGGGATGATATCAGTTTTTTATAGAGTTTTTCACTAAGATGCGTTAAAATATGTTTAATTAAACATAAATAAGAAAAATAAATTTAATTTTAGTAGAAAGTTCCCACTTAACTGATTAATTCGTAAGAGATACTGCCGTCCCGTGCGCTCACCCCCTACCCCCATACACCCGGTAACCGCACACTATCAGAGGCCGGCACCTTGCATTTTTTAAGTATCTAGGACCCTCTGAACATGAATTTGAAGAGAAACTGCGTTACACTATTTATGCACGCTCAATGTTACCTAAGTACTGCACTATAGTATAAAAAGGATGGAGAAAGGAAAAAGTGAGTGGTTGGTTTTTAGTTGACTTTTCCTCTTTTTCTTCCTCTTTTTTCATTTGGTTATTTTTGTCTCTAATAAGCCGAAATGTGAGATAAATTGGAACTCTGTTGTTTTTTTTTTTAATTTAGAATCTTTTTCATGCTAATTTTGCGTAAAATTATTTATGATAAAATAGATTTCAGTCACAAAATTCATGATTTGCTCCAATCTGCAGGGTTTGCGTATGAATATTTTCAGAATTCTTTTAATTGAGTCTAAATAATTTAGTTCAATTTGTTGAAAGAAATCTCTTTTTTATTTAAAATTTTTGAAAGAAGAATGTATTAAATATTAGCAATGTTAGAAATACATTAAACTTTCGATTGTTTCTTTTTCTATTTAAAAAATGTAATAATCTAAATAGATTGGTTTAAAATCAACCATAAATTTATGTAGATGTTTATCAACATTCCAAAGACTAAGGGACTAAGCTATTATCTAAATTTTTCGAGTTAGTGGTCTCAAATACTTACATACATATACTCGCAATTGTGAAGCCCCCCGTGTGGGGTTTGCTGGTCCACCATCGGGCGCCTCTCCAGGTTGCGGATAGGGGAATGCCTCCCAGATATGGGTGGTACCGAGGAAATCAAATACCCGGGGCGGACAAAAACCAGCTAGGGGAAGGAACCCCGAATTAAAACCAGCCATGAGTGAGTATGTTACAAACAATATACCCCAAGGGAGTAGCAATCTCCCCACTGATTCCGATCGGGTGCAAGCCCCGGTGGTTAGTGCCGGTCCCGTGGATTTTGGGGGGGACCAAACATACTTGGACAGGAGCGTGTGTGAGGAGCTTGGAGGTCCTTTGGACCTCACAGAAGGGAAAGATCGGCGTGATCAGTCTCTCCTCCGATTTATGTGGGAGGACTTTGAGTCGGCGACTCAGAAATTGGAGGAGCACCTGCAGGAGTTGCGGGATGTCATCGGAGGGCTCAAGAGTTTTAGCGACTCGAAGAGCAATATGTGGCTTCCAGTGCGGAAAGGAATCGGAGATGCGGCAAAGCTGCTCAACGATATGGACGTCGGAATAGATGGCGTCAAGATCGAGTTTCGCATGATCAAAAGCTGCTACCAGGACACAATTGTCGAAAGGGTGCAGCAGATCAAGAAAAGAGTGATGCCAGGAGTAACGACTTGCAAAGGGGTTCAAACTACCAAAGAAGCCGGGGAAACACTCGCTCCCACACTTGGGAAGAGCGCGAGAGACCCCACATTGAGCCCTCCTGAGTCTTCTACGCCAAGGCCCAGGACGAAGGGGTTGAAGTCCCGGAATAATGTTCCGAAGACTTCAACCCCTAAATCAGAAGAAAGGAGGACGAAGGTGGAAACGAAGAGCATAGCTAGACCCGAGGCGGTTATCATAAAACCGGCCGAGGGTTCGAGCTACGCTGAGGTCCTAAAGGACCACAAACAAAAGGTGACACCCGACACCCTTGGTGTTAACGTCAGGGGTATCAGGGACACAAGGAGCGGAGAGGCACTCGTGGAGGTCGAGCCTACAGCGGAGGGAAGATCAATGTTGAGCGCTGCCATCAGAGCAGCTGTTAGAGCAAGGGGTTGTGTTCGGGAACTGGTTCCCCGCACTGAGGTCAAGTTATTGGACCTGGACACAACCACGGATGCCGAGGAGGTTGAGGCGGCCGTTAGACGGTATTTCGCCGAAGAAAACGCTGGAGAGATAACGGTCAGTCTCGCCAAAAAGGCCTTTAGAGGAACTCTGAAGGCCTTCGTTGGGCTAACCGAAGAACTGGCGGCGAACTTGGTAAGCGCAGGACACCTGAAGGTGGGGTGGGTGTCCTCTCGCTTACGCAAGAAAACGGAGACCATTCGGTGCTACCGCTGCCTTGGCGTTGGCCATTGGGTAGCGAGCTGCAAGGGCCCTGATAGGGCAAATGGATGCTGGAGGTGCGGCAAGAATGGTCACAAGTGCACCAGCACTCTGCAGTGCTTCTTCTGCGCTGCACATAGTGAGAAACCTCGTACTGACCATCTGCCGGGGTCAATGAAATGTTTGTCTTTCAGGGACGCAACCCCGTCGAGGAAGCCTCCCAGAGGACATGAATGAGTAGCTTCAGCCAGCCATGATGTCGAAAGCCGACGAGCCCGTTGTGCGACATTGTCGCACTTATGAGGGCGATGCGTACATCATGGCTGGGCAGGTCCAGGAAGAAGCACGGAGAAAGTCCAAGTTGGCACAAATAGAACAGGGCCGAAGCATGGCGAAATGGCCTTACTCCCATGTCCTTGAAGTAATGCGAAAGCGGTTCTGAGGACATGGGTTGGCAGAAAAAGGGTGGTGGTTTTTAGTGGGTCCCTTGGTGGCATTATTATAGTGACAACGTTGATTTTGTATAATGTATAATTATACGCAAGGTATAATTGAATATTATATATGTCAGGGTTATTGTAGTGATGCGACTAAGATCCCCACACTACCGTGAAGTGCGTGTATTCTAATGATTTCAAGATAACTAAAAAAACATTTAAAAAATTAAGTGATATCGTGAATTCAACAAATTCAAAACAGAGGATAGCGGAAGAATTCATAGAATTAAGAAGAATTCAAACCATTAAGAAGAATTTAGAAAATTCTGAAGAATTCACAGAGTGCAAAAGAATTCACAAACTTCAAAAGAATTTACAGAATTTAAAAAAAATATATAGAATTTCAACAGAATTTAGAGAATACAAAAGAATTCATAGTTTCAAAAGATTTCAGAGAATTTGAAAGAGTTCAGAGAATTCAATGAATTCAGACAATTGAGAAGAATTCAGAGAATTAAGTAGATTTCAGAGAATATAAAAGACTGGGAGACATGTAAAATAATGTATGATATACTGTAAAGGTTTCAAGATAATTGCAAAAAACTTCAAAAGAATTCAAAGGAACACAAGTGAATTCCAAGAATTCGTTTGAATTCTACAGAATTAGAAGTAATCGAAGGAAGCTAAAATAATTCAAAGTGTATTGTAAAGGAAAAGATATGTTCTAATGGCGCAATCCCATAGACGTAGATTAGTAGAATATTGGAACAGTTTTGACCAATGAGGTGACTGCTGGAGCTTGTGCACGCACCTCATTGGTCCAAACTGTTCCACTATTCTACTAATCTGCCTCCATGGGACTGCGCCCTAGAATATCATTTCTCAGTTGCCATGTGAAGTTGCACCATTGATATTCACAACCTCCTGCAAATTTAAAATTACTCTTTTGAGCACACACCCTCATCAGTAACACATGTACTGTCGTCCATCTAAGCCATGCTTCCGATTGGTTAATCTTTAATTGTTAATTACTCATTAATTAATAACTTTACCACGAATTTTTATTATTATTTTCAACTCCATTTTTTATGAGGAATTCTAAAATATAAAAATGTACCTTGAGTACTGGGAAAACCCGCAAAATAAAGTGCCTGTGTCTGCATACAGTAATTTTGAATTATTACCAAACGATTCCTGAATATAATAGTAGTGAATATCGTAAATTATTATTTTTGGTATGTTCAGAAATCTTCATCCTGTATAAATTTGTTTATTGAAATTAATTTTCTTGTATTCATTTCAATGATAACCATATCTTCGCCGAATATGACAGCTATGAAAATACAAGAATATAAACTTCTGGTGTAATCATCAGGAATGTTGAAAAAGTTTGTTTCATTATCGAAATTTTCAAACTATTTAAAATCTTTATATGACAAATATTCACTCATAGCTGCACCATATTGGTTATTAATATCAAAGTACATTATGTATGACTCTGGTTTATTTGGATTAAAATCTTATCCCATAAATTTATTATTTGTCTTTGAGTATTGAGAAACTTCACCCCGAATGCCTTTTTCCACGAATGACAACATTTTAACAATCGTAAACAAATCAAGTCTAATTCCTATATGTTTTAACCTTGTATCAAAAGCAAGTCCCGGTGCTTCATCTTGCAACTTGTGGACTTGCGCAAGTCATGAGTTGTGAAAATAGAGATTTTTCCGTCAGCGGAAAAATCTCCGGAAGGCGGTAATTTAAATGTAAGTGGTTTTGATATTTATTAATATAATATTATGCTTTTGCAAACAATTGCCTGCACAAGTTTTGCGATATTTTAGCTTTTTATGTAAGGTATCCATTCCTGAAAAAGAACCTAAGAAAATCAAGTAGAAGTTAATTACGTGCTTTTCTTTCTTATTTTTAAAATATCAGAAACAAGCATGTTGATTATCATTTTTCACAAGCAACTGTGTAGAGGTTAGGTTTGCTGGGATTATGTCGGCTAATCTTGCACAAAGACGTGCCGCAGAACTTATATAGACTATCTGTGCACAAAAATATTATTTTCTTGAAAATACCATACAAAATACGACAAATCCGAAACCCATATACACAGAACTTTGAGAGGAATCAGCTCATTTGCATGTGCTTGTTTCTTTTCATAAAAACACTGAAAAATCTATTTAATGCCTCGCCGTTATTCTTCCATAATTAGCTTTAGCTCAATATATTTGCTTATCTTTCGAAACTCATTAAATTTTCTATTTAAAAAAAACTCGAACATTCAAATTATCGCCATTCGGAGATTTTTCCGCTAACGGAAAAATCTCTATTTTCACAACTCATGACTTCCGCAAGTTGCGGATCTGCAATCGTGTGAAAGAGCCCTGAAAAAGCCCTGATTGCACGCTGCACGTGTCAAAAGTGCGGGAAACGCGTTCTGCGCGTTACTGAGCGGTATCGCGGGTTTTGGCTATACGCGTGATTATATCATTCCTCGTGAGGTGTCAGCACCGCTTGGCAAGTATTATTAGCATTTTTCATTAATAATTACTGTAGCGATTTTTGCTTTACTTATTACTTATTTCCTAGGGGTACTGGTACTTCCAACAATTCTTCTATTGCTTCTAGTAGCAATACACTTGGTGTCGACTCTGACGCTGACAGCAGTACAATTTCAGATGATAAGATCAACAAACTGATGTCTGCAATTGGAGCCTGCCACTGCAATATTTAGACACTTCAGCATTAAAATGATCAGGTATGCATTGTTTTGAATGGCATCAAAGACACAGTAAAATGCCTTCCAGAATTACAACATCAGCTAAAGGTCAACAATCAGAAACTGGAGGCTATCACGAAACAGTATACTGAACTTAAAAATGGGGTATCAGCACTGACTGCTGAAAATAAAGTTTTACGTGATGAGATGCAAGTTTTACAGGATGGACAAAATAAACTTATTCAGAGACTTGCAAAATCTGTTGTCCCTCCAAGGGCGAGTGTGACGTATACGTCACGCCGAAAATGTTTCAGAAAAACCTAATTATTGTCGCTGCAGTTCACTGCTTGCGTTGATTCCCAGTTTAAAATAAATAGTTCTCGTCCTTGGAGGGTTAATCTCCACAACTCTGAATGTCAAATTGTCTCCACCTGAAATCTTAAGTGCTCAGCGTATGTATCCTAAGCTCCACTCTGAGCGGTAAAACAATGCAACATTAAGTGTTGGAGCTGTGGCAACGTCGGGGACTTTGGCAAATGCTGGTACACAATCCTTACAACGTCCTAAATCTGTTTTAGTACGATTTTCGACAAACTGACCAAGGACTGAGATGATATCGGCTATGAGAAAGAAAAAACTTTGTATTCAACTGATCTTTGTAAAGACCTTCCAAGATCTCGCGTCCACATCAATGAATAACTGACGTCGACTACATATAATCTTCTCAAAATGCTGCGAGAGAAAGCCAAAGAGCATTTATATAAATATGTATGGTAGAGAGATGGTGTTGTTTTTTTTAAAGCGCAAAGACAACGATCGGATACCAAGGATACGTGGTGCTGATGATCTTCTCTACCACGGCTAGTTCAAGGTAATTTCAAGGTCAAAGTGAGAAAAACTAGCTAAATAAATCTGAAAAAATGTGTGTATAGGTTTTTGGAGTCGTTGAGTCAGAATCTAGGGTTCGTTTATCCCTGTGAGGTCACCCAGAGGTCATTTCGAGGTCACGTCAAGGTCATACTGAGATGAAAGGGTTAGCAAAATGTGAGAAAAAACCTATATAGGTGAATGTATTTTTGCGGTAAATGATAAATAATGTTCATTAAGGCCTATTCCGCTTCTTTTGGTGTTAAAAAATTTGTTTATTATAAAAGATGTTGCCGGCATGTTTCAACCTGTATTGCAGGTCCTTTTCAAGGCTTATCCCAGAAGGAAAATTACATGTATTAAGAATAAAAATAAAATGGAGAGTATTTAATCTATATATATAAATTGTCGCTGTTTACCTATTATACGGAGAGAAAAGAAAAACCGCTGAAGACTATGTTGAGTTTGTTAAAAAAAATGATCTTTAATATTTTTATTTTTTGTATCTTGTAAAAAAAATTTTAATCTAAAAGTTTAGAATAATGTGAAAAGTGTAGAAAAATTTTTTTTAAATTTTCAAAAACGTATCATATACGGTATAATTTTAAAAAATCTCATCTGAAACATAAATTATTTATGAACGAGTTAGTTTATTAATTTAAAATATTGTTTTTAGTAATTGAGTAAAAGTTTTATAAACTTACAGGAAAATTTCCTTGAGATTATGTAATTATTAAACTACATTATTTTAAAAATAGTCATGACGACTTTTTGTCGAGTCAAACTCATGATAGTTGTAACGATACTAATGGCTGATTTAGAGGTTACGTTATATATATATATATATTTGTGTGTGTGTGTGTGTGTGCGTGTGTGTGTGCGTGTGTGTGTGTGTGTGTGTGTGACTGAAGAAAGACCGCGTAAAATTCAAATTAAGTTGCATCATTATTTTTATTTTGGAATGTGAATATTAGAAATAAGCTTATTGTAAATATTGCTAAGACCTTGGATATATGTTCTAAAATTAATTGTTTGATTATCACGCTGAATGTGTATCATTTCTAAAAGATGGTGTTTGTGTAAATTTGGTTCAGATTTAAGAATTAAGACACTGTTAATATCAAAATCAAAATTGTGCGTGTGCTGATAAGCATGTTTTGCTAAAGCCGTATTTTGCAGATTATTATTAATCGATCTTTCGTGTTCTCTATTTCTTAGATATAATGGTCTACTAGTTTGGCCAATGTAATTTTTTTTACAATTTTGACAAGTATGTCTGTATACACAGTTGCATTTTTTTGCCTTTTTCTATTTTATTTTTAGTACTTTGAAATAATATTTTATTAAATTTTTGATCAACTGAAAAAAACAGTTGGATGTTACATTTTTTTTAAATTCTAAAAAGATATTCGTCAAAACCTGCAATATATGGTAAAACTATTAGTTTTTTCTTTTCTTAAATTGAGTTTAAATTGTTATCAATCTGTGTATTTTGATTAATCTTTTTGATTTTTCCATAACAGTAGATAACCCGAGCTATAGGACGGGCTCTGATTGGCCAAGAGACGTGGCCTAAAAGGAGGGGTGGGGGTAGGAGAGGGGCGTGGCCTTACCTGATTGGGCGAGGGGCGTGACCTACAAACAAAATGGTGGCAATTAGGGGCGTGGTCTAAAACAAAATGGTGGCCATTAAGGGCGCGTGGCCTAAAAACAAAATGGCGGTTATCCTAATTGATCAAATGAATGATTCCGAGTTGGAAAAGGGGGAGGGGCCGCACATGATTCCATCGAATGGATGATTCTCAGCTGGAAAAGGGGAGGAGGACCAACCCCCTTCCTGTGCGTATGTGCGATTTTTTATAAATGGAAACGTTCCACCTCAAAAAGGGGAGGGGTCCCCACCCCCTCCCTGTTAGTCTAAGAGTAGTGAGTGTTAAAATAATAACAAAGCTACAATTACTTAAAAGGTATGTATAATATTCAATATACTAATTAAAACTTTAAATTATCCTAAACTATTCTAAGTGGCAGGTAGTAAATATACACATTATTTTTAATTATAATTCCATATCTGTTTTTATTAACTTTCTAACAAAATACATTTGATTATGTACGTGTAGAAAAAATAAGTTCAACCTCGCCAACAATGTATGAAATTAAGATGGTTGTCAGTTCCATGAAAACGATTTCAAAATACCATTCGACGAATTGCTTTTCAAATTTTGTTTGAACCTGACTTTCGAAGTATGCAGATTTAAACTTAATTATCTGACGGATCAATTCCTCATTCGGTGCGTTTATATTTTCCGAGACTAAATAATGTACAATCGTTTCAATTAAAAAATCTTTACATGCTTCTACATTTTTCAATAATCGCTGAATCCTCATGAACGTTTCATCGACGCACACAATAACATTTTTTAGTCCTTCAAAACTAGACTTCTGCAGAATTATTTCGGGACTATACACTTTTCTCTTTTTAGAGCCCTCGTCGCCCTGCTGCGTGTCATTGTTAGCCTCGTCGTTGCGTTCCTTGCCATCGCTCAGAAGTATCGCTTTGTTGCCGTGAGCGGTCGTAAACATGAGCGTGTATTTGCCCAATTCAAT
>CAKNWU010289002.1:0-11749 GCA_932072015.1 Andricus quercustozae
ATTGTACTTTTCGAAAGTGTCACCTGAAAAATGAATGTAATCTCCTATATTTATCTCAACTTCCTTTGGACTATCACGAGCGTAATCATAATTGGGAAGCACATGTTGTCCCATGAGTGTTGAAACAAAATGCTTGTCCGCTACTCGTATAAAAACGTAATAGTGTGAAGGGTGAATACTATATCGGCACATCCAGTAAGGTACAGCCATTTCAGGGCATTCCTCGAGACGTCCACGAAAAATAGAGCCGTCCCTCATTGTTACAACAGTGTGGTTTGCAGGACAATAGGGAGTTCCACCTGCACCTAATTGTTTAACAAAAAAGGGAAATTTATCAATTTTTCCAAAACTGGTAACTTAACCTTCCTAAAATTCTTAAGAAACATTGCTCGCAAAACATAAACTAAGTATTCATGAAATGTTAAATGTCATAGTTTGTCACAGAACATCCTTGGGCAGAAATAAACTTTTGTGGGTGCAACGTTATCTCTGCTAATGCTTCAGTTTTCACTTGACTATATATAGAATAGGGTATTCCATTTTTTTCGAATTTGCATGCATATCTTCCGGAAACTTGTTCGCATGCACATCAAAATAAATCCAGTGAAAAAAATTATATTTAGATGTCGCTCAAGTCCCATAAAGTTTAACAAGTATTTCCCATAAAGAAAAAAGATTTTTTTGTAAATTTTTTTTCAGAATCATCTATATTAGGTGAATGGAGTTGAAATTCAACATTTCTCTTCACAATTAGCTAAAAAGAAATATATCTCACATTTATCAAACATGTTAATTTTAATACTACATTACACTTACATTTTAAATGCAGCAAACTGACGAATATAAGGAACAGAATTTCAGTATAAATCTTCATTTTGGCTGAGCAGGCACATTAATAGAGAAAATAAATCAGATTTTTGAAGAATGTCGTCTGTCCTTGCACGATCAATTATTACTAATTTATAATACTAACTTTTATGGCTTCCAAACGTAGAATGTATGAAGGAACAATTTTTCTTATTTTCTGGATTCATTACTATAGAATCTTTATAAATAATAAAGAATACAAATCGAGCTCAAGATAAAATGTAAGCAAAGATAAAAAAATGAACATGCCATTAAAAGGCATAATAAATTTTGTTACGTGTGTTAAATATACGTATATGTAAGCTTTATCCTAAATTTATGATATACTTATATCAGTAACCTAATTTTTTCAATTATGTAAGATATTTTTATTAGGTAATTGTGACAAAAATCCCATCTCTGAAAAATCTTTTTTTTATGATTTGAAGAATAAACAAACTATCACTGATGATGTCATTTCGAATGAAAATCATTGTTTTTAAAGAAAAAAGTTGTGCTACTTGAAAAAAGCTTTTATGGTAAATGAAATCTTGCTTACGATCGCTTCTTACCAAATAAAAAAAAATTGTTGAATTTTTATAATGGATGGCTTTTTTCTGGGGATTGGGGGGGGGGGGGGCATTCTCCCAGGACATTCTATGGCTGAAATCGTTGAAACCATTTTTTTAAAAGAAAATATTTTTGAAACAAATAACTATTTTTGAAGATTAATGACGTATTTTTAAAATTGGGAATAGTCGAGTTATATGAAATATTTCCCCGAAAATGTAAGCCATGGATTACAGGAAATTTATTATAAAAATTATTGAATGGAAAAGAATCACAGAACAATCAGCATTAGAATAAATAATGGTAGAAATAAATTGAAATTAAATTAAATTTATTCCGTAAGGTATAAATCATTTGAAATCCATGGAATATAAATTGAATTATACTTATTTATAAAAGTTTTCTAGAAAAAATATCAAAATCCCTAAAACTCTTTGAAATCTCCACAAATCCTTGGAGATTGACAAAATCCTATATATCTTGTGAAAATCCTTTACATACCTTAAAATTCTTTAAAATCTTTGGAATCGCAAGAAATCCCTTGAAATTTCATTTATTTTGATAAATCATTTCAAAGCCCTCGAATATAATTTGAATTAAACTTATTCATTAAACTTCTCTTTAAAAAAAGATGTTTAAATCTTCAGAAATCTTTAAAATCCCTCAAAAACTTTGAAGATTCAATGAAATCCTTATATCTAGAGAAATTTTTTAAAATACATTAAAATCTCTTGAAAGGTTTGGAATCACTAGAAATTCCTTAAAATTTCATCTATTTTGATGTATTTTCCAAATTTTACTTGAAAACCCTTTAAATATTTGGAAAATCTAAAACATTCTTTGAAAACAAATGTTGTATATCTCTCAAAATCCTTTGGAACCCCTTAAAATCCCTAGAAATATTTGGAGATCGTAAACATCCATTGAAAAAAGTACAAATAATGTAAAGCCCTTGAATATAATTTAAATCAAACTTATTCATTAGTTGTCCTTAAAAAATCTTTGAAGTCCCTAGAAATCTTTTAAATCCCTTGGAAACAATATTTCGACTATCAAACTTCAAGCTATTTACATTGAAAATTACAAGCCTATAGACTAAATTAATATACAATTAAGAAGTTATATAGAAAGGCAAACAAATAAGCTTTCACAAGATTTATTTAACAAATTGTCTACCGGCACGGAAAAAATTCAGGGTTTTGAGTTTACAAAAATGATCACGTTTCAAACTTACTTTATAACTGTTTAATTTTCAACGTTTATGGCTTAATAGTGTTTAATATTTAATACAAAAATTAAATTAAATATATACTTAGTTTCAAATCCTATATATTCTTAATAGAAACATGTTTTCATTTACTATCTATTCATTTAAAAGCCTGCTTATTGTTAAAATCTTACAATCAAACTTTATGGCCTAGATTTTTTTCGAGTTTGTAATTCAATGTAATTTAAGTTAGAATTTGTTAATGAATTTTTGGTAAGCCAAATTCTCAACAAATAAAAATTACAAATCGAATATGATTCATATGGTCCCTACTTGATGTTTGTCTTTTTTATGGATTTTTGTTTTGTTTTTATTTTCTAAATTCCTTGAAAATGCATGCAACAAATTATAGAAAGACAATGTGAGATATTAGTGTCTTTTTTGTTGTCTTTTTGTTTTAAGAAATAAATTTCGGATTGAACTTAGCTGAATTTTCAAACGAAGAAGATGAAATTACAAAAAATGAGTTGAGTTTTTCGCATAATTATCCAACAAAAAGTTTAAGAAAATACTAAATCTGTAAAGCCTAACTTTACGCTTCAATTCCCGAGGTATGAATGCAAATGTCCTGAATTTCCTTGAAAATTAAAAATTCGAATTTTGATCGCACGAAAAATAATAAAAAATAAAAAATTTCCATTTTGCGGTCAAACTCTACAAAGTACAAAAAAAAGATGATTTAACAAAAAACTGCACTTAAAATAGAAAAATTAAATTTTTATACAAACGACACAAGATACGAAAAAAATAAATATACATAATTTGTTTACCCAAACAAAAGCTACAAATTAGTTATGAATTATTTTTTGATAGGATGCGTCGTTTTTGTTCTAATCATGAAAAAAAACGTTAACAATAAAAAAAATTATTTTTTGGGAAAAACGACGCAAGGTACGGAAAAAAATGAATCCACAAAAAGTGCGGGATTCAGCTATTTTTAGATCAATTAAATTTTTTTTTTGCTGAAATAGCTACTATTATATTTTTTTTAAGAATTCATCTTTTTTGTTTGGAACATCAACTACTTAGTAGAAAGTGAAACTACTTTGTTGGAAATTATTATTTTTGGTTGATGATTCATAATTTTACTTGAAAATCCTCTTTTGTATCTTAAATATTTATTTCAAAATTTTTTAACTGAAAATTTAATTATTACATGTTTGTAAATTACTCTCCTTCAGTTTAAACTTCTATTATTTGGTTGCAAATTCCTCTATTTTGTTGAAAATTAAACTTTTTTGTTATAAAATTCACATTGTTGGTTGAAAATTCATTTCTTTGGTTAAAAATTTAACTTATAGGTTGAAAATTCCTTAAAAATTTCAAATATTTGTTTGATAATTTTGAAAATTTTATTACAAATTAATCTTTTTTAATAGAAAACTAATCTTCTTGGTTAAAAATTTATCCTTCCAGTTAAAAATTCATTTCTTATTGATGAGTAGAAAATTTAAAACATTAAAAATTGAGAAATTTAATTTTTGGAAAAACGACAAAAACCATGAAAAAAATGAATTGACGAAAAAAAAAATAATGAACAAAAGTTCTTCACCCAAAAAGGACCTAATACTTTGTTAGTGATAATTTTAAGACAGAGAAAGTATAGTTTCTTTTAATCGTCAAAACCCAGTTTAAGAATAAAAAAATTAAACATTTGGAAAAGCGACATAAGTGTTTTTTTAAAAGACAAAAGTTGTTCAACCAAAAAAGATCTTCAAATTTGTTATAAACTCTTGTTATAGAAATATATTAAAAGCAAAAAAGTACTTTTTTGGAAAAAGGACACAAGCTACAAAAACATTTTATTTAACAAAATTTTTCGCCTGAATTATATCTACAAATTTTCTAAAAACCGCTATACGCTAGGATGCGTATTTTTAGTTTATAATTTTCTTCTCTTAGAGTAATGCTAGAAAATTGCTTTTTTGTGAAATCTTTAGTTGTCCGTAGCTAAAAAGGGAAGGTCTTTTTTAGCTACAGTTTTTAGCTATAGGTCTATCTCCGAGGATTTGAAGAAATTTCAAAGATTTTGAGGGATTTTGATGTTTTTTCTAGATAAATTTTATGAATAAGTATTATTCAATTTATATTCAATGGATTTCAAATGATTTGTACCTTACGGAATAAATTTCATTTTACTTCAATTGATTTTTACCCTTATTTATTCTAATGCTGATTATTCTGTAATTGTTTTCCATTTAATAATTTTTATAACGAATTTCCTGTAATTCATGGCTTATATTTTCCGGGAAATAGTTCACATAACTATGCTATTTCCAAAGTTCAAAATTCGTAAATAACCTTCAAAAATAGTTATTTGTTTCAAAAATGTTTTCATTTAAAAAAATGTTTTCAACGATTTCAGCCATAGAAACATTCACGTTAAAAATAGAATGTCGCCCATCTCCAGAAAAAAAACCATCAATTATGAAAAATTAACCATTTTTTTTGTTTGGTAAGAAGCGATCGTATGCAAAATTTGATTTTAAATAAAAGCTTTGTTTAAGTAGCAGACACTTTTCTTCAATAACAATGATTTTTATTGGAAATGACATCATCAGTGATATTTTGTTGATTCTTCAAATCATAGAAAAACCATTTTTTCAGATATGGGATATTTGTCACAATTACCGAATAAAAATATCTTACATAATTGAAAAAAATGAAGTTACAGTTATAAGCATATCATACATTTAGGATAAAGCTTACATATACATATATTTAACACATGTAAAAAAATTTATTATGCCTTTTAGTGGCATGTTCATTTTTTTATCTTTGCTTACATTTTATCTTGAGCTCGTATTGTAGTCTTTAATATTTATAAAGATTCTATAAGTGATGAATCCAGAAAATAAGAAAAATTGTTACTTCATACATTCTGCGTTTGGAAGTCATAAAAGTTATTATTATACATTAGTAATAATTAATCGTGTAAGGTCACAAGGAATTCTTCAAAAATCTGCATTTAAAACTTAAGTTTAATGGAGTATTAAAATTAACATGTTTGATAAATATGAGATATATTTTTTTTAGCTAATTGTGAAGAGAAATGTTAAGTTTCAACTCGATTCACCTAATATTGATGATTCTGAATAAAATTTACAAAAACGTCTTTTTTCATTATGGGAAATACGTGTTAAACTTTGTGGGACTTGATCGACCTCCATATATACTTTTAAAAAAATTGCTTCATTTTGGTGTGGATTCGAACAAGTTTCCGGAAGATATGCAAGGAAATTAAAAAAAAAAAATGGAATACCTGAGAATATCTCATGAATATCCATAATTTGTATGGAATGATATCCTGAAAATTGAGATAAATCTCAGTCTAAAAATTTGGTATATTCAACACTATGAATAAAAAAAACTCCTCAATAAAAATATTAGAATCTTTTTTCGATGATTTTGTATTATGTATTCCATAAACTAGAGATTCAGTTTAGTTTGAGGTAGTCTTCTTACAAAATCATTCTGAACTTTAGTTATGTTTGCTCTCTTGATCAGTGTAAAAACCGAAACAACAATTAAATTGCTTTCAATATTCGTATTGCTCAATATGAATTAATTATCATTCAATGAAGTGACAATAAATTTCATGATATTTCAAAATATTTCACAAATTTTAAGGAATTTGAAATTTTATAGGACCTTCGAGGAGTATAATATGATTTTTGCAAAATTCTAATAGATTTCAAAGGAAATAAAAGATTTTAGGATATTTTACAAAATTTTAAGAAACTTCACGATTTAAAAAATTGTAAGAAATTCTGAGAGGGTATGAAAGATATCAAAAGATTTCAAAGACCTCAAGGGATTTAAATTAATTTGACAGAATTTACAGGGTACTTTAGGGAGTAAATGAAATGGAATTAAATTTTAATAAACTTCTAGGGATTTCTATGGATTTCATGAAATCTCAGATGATTTCCAGGATTTAAACGCCAAAAACAGGCTACAAGATATTATAATGATAATTACTATATAAGTAAGAGAGTAAGTAAGAGAGATAGGACTATTTCTTTTACATTGAAAAATTAGTATAGTTTTTCCAAATGAATATTTCATTAGTTGAATAAACATTACCTTACAAAAAAATATATATGGTTTGAGATTATTACCGCCAGGTACACAGAGCGTATGGTTTTACAATAAAAATTGGTTCTTAAAACTATATAAGTCTATTTAATAATAGCCTATTCAAATTTGTAGAACAATGGATGTATTTTTAGCATACGGTAATCATATCAAATATTTCTTGCAGTCAATAAAAAATCTATTTCGCTCAATAAATATTAAAAAGTGTCGAACAAGTGTTTCTTTACCTTTAGCATTGATTTCCTTAGATCCAAATAAAAAATTTCTTCATACTTTAAAAATATTTCTTCCGGCATGTTCTGCTCTACCACGTCTTTAAATCAATGAAATTTTCTCTCATTCCCATAAGTTTTTTTTTACTCTACTTAACATCCTTTTTCGACACCCGCAAAACATGAGAAAATTTTCTGATCAAAAAATAAAACTCAAAATTTAATGTTTGTATAGATTTTGGTATCAGATGTTAATGGGCTAAATTAAAAAAATTTCATCACGCTCTACTATACTGCATATATATTTTTCCCTTCCCTGATATGCTATCAAACGTGTTATTATAAAGTCTAGGCGTGCCGAATTCTATATTAAAAAGCCCACTGAACTAGCAATTTTGCTATATTTTGAATATTGTAAAAAATTAAATAATAATTTTGCATTTAAGAACTGATAAAATAACTTTTTGTTGGATTCTTGTGAGTATTTTTTCTCTCTCTAGCATTAGTAATGTTATTACGAATATTTTCATTTTTTAATGTTTAATGTTATACAATATCTTAAAATATCATAAAGTAGTGTTTTCTAAAGAGATTTGGGGTGTGATAGATTTACTCATGTTAGTATTTTTGTTAATCGTCCAATTTATTACATTTATTTTGTACAATTTAGTTTATACAATCAGATCTAATGTTCTAGATTTTGAAATAAACCTTTTTTTTTTTTTGACAAAGTACGAAATTCAAATACGCATAACTTGGTAGAAAAGTTGTTTTCGCTAATCGGAGAAATAGGTATCGCCTAATTTCCTCTAGAAATCAACATATTTCGTCCCCATGATATTTTTTGTCTCCAAGTGTAGTTCCAGCCTGGTTTGAAATTAATTTAGTCTGAGATATATTTATACTTACCAATAGAAGTAATGAAAACAGCCAAGGGTACGAACAGAGTAATAGTGAACTTCATTTTCTATAATTGTAGAGAAAACTGTTTAATAGAGAATTTTTCGAGCCACATAAATGAATATTCTGATTCTTCCAGTTTGTATACTATTCGTTATCTTATTTTTTCTTCAAAATTATGTCCCATATTCATAAGAGGCAATCCATGCATTACGGAACAGCTTTTTGGGAGGGGATTCGATAAAATTTTCAGATCTGTTGAATAGGGAAAGTATAAATAAGTATGTACTGTTGCGTAATATTCTCAACAAAGCGAAACCTATATAAAATCCATGTATCCATTATTGTGGGATAACCTCAAGTCCAGTTATTACAATACAATATTGTAATAACACTATAAAGACTTGAATATATATCTGAAAAATTTTAATTAAGCACATTTTATATTGTTTTAATTTTCTCTCTTTTCATTTTAACAACATCTTGATATTTGCTAATTCAGATGTCTTAGGTAGTAAGTAACTTGTAAGTAAATTGTCACAGAATCAATCTGAAAATTTAGTGAGAACACTAACAATTTTAAATTCTCAAAATTAGATAGCTAATTGTTTCTGGGGGGGGGGGGGGGTACAAATCGGGAAACAACGCGTTGCCTAATTAATGTATGGCTACTAAGATTGATTGGGGAGATAAACTTTGTTGTTCTGAGATATTTGTATTTCATCATCCTTCTCCCTTTCCTAGGTGTACAGACGGTACAGATTTATAATATATGCATATAATTAGAAGGAACTAAATTATTTTTTATGATGTAAGAAGTAAATTGTTGGAAACATAAATTGTGGATAATGCGAGGTTAGTGCTTGGGATTCGTGAAAGGGGGGGGGGGGGTATCGCATATTTTAGGGTTCAGTAAATACTACTGGGACAGATAGTGGGATGGTTGGTACAGTTCTGGGGCCGGTAAGAAAGACTTCGCTTTGGCGGCGGCGCACCAATCGCAGGGCAGGCAAGCGAGAGTATCCCACTATTGGTTCGCGTTCCCCACATAGAAGTTTACGAGCGAGGATTTATTTGTCGAAGTCGCTGAGTATCTGCTTTGCGCAGAATATTTTATTACTACATACAATTCTCTAAATCTTGAGAAGAGTTAAATGAGACTCATTTTAAATTACGCAATTATGTTTACTAGACATAGGTTGTAGCTTAGGCTCCTGTAAATTCATACCTGGAATATTGTTAAACGTTTATGAATATGAAGAAAAAATATGAGTACACTTAATAAATGTCCTCACAAAAGTAAAACCCCTAAAATTTTGATTCGAGTAAAAAGAAATTTCGGCAATCAATCCATTTCTAATGGGCTGCGCTTTGGCCGTATTGTATATAGATATAAATTAGTTCCAGCTGGGTGAACACGACCTTCTTTTAAACTGTCGGAACAGTTTTTTAAACAATTTTGAAAGAATTTTGATTTCATAGTATTGAATAATTTCCCTGATTATCAACATGGATATACCATGTCAGAAGTTTTAAAATCAATTTCTCGAATTTTGAACCTTGACTTTAACAAACTTGTGTCACGATCTAGTAATGTGTTAAAAAATCAGAAATTTACAAGACCCAATCTTTAAAATCTTGTCTTTAATTTAAGGAAATAACAATTTTAAAAACCTTTGCGGGTTCCCGAGGTATCACTTCAAATGTTCTGAATTTTCTTGAAAAATCGAAAATTCAAATTTTGACCTCAGAAAAAATAATGAAAAATCAAAAATTTCATTTTTCGGGTAAACTATACAAGTTACGAAAAAGATGATTGGACAAAAATTGTGTATTAAAAAAGGATCTACAAATTTGTTACAAATCGCTTTTTGATAAGATGCGTGGTTTTTGTTTTATTCGTAAAAAATTTCACTAAAAATAGAAAAATTGAATTTTTAGACAAATGACACAAGATACAAAAACAGCCTGAATTATATCTACAAGTTTTCTAAAAAGCGCTATACGCTAGGATGCAAATTTTTAGTTTATAACTACCTTCTCTTAGAGTAATGCTAGAAAGTTGCTTTTTTCTGAAATCTTTAGTTTTGCTTTGACTTTTTAGTTATGAACCAATAATATTTTGATATCGGTCCCCCCCCCCCCCCTTCCAGAAAAATATATTCACGAAAAAGAAAAAGTTGGTTTATAATATGTTTCTCTCTAATGTTTATTTATTATTTTCTCGTAACTAAAAAGGGAAGTTCCTTTTTCTTTAATTCTCTGAATTTTTTCTAGTTTAATTTTGCTGTTAATCATTTTGCTCCAAAATGCTGTAGAGCGGGGAAGTCTACGCAAACACGATTTTGGATACAGGCGCAATTATTTTCATAAATAAGCAAATGTTGACACACTTTTTAATAATAAAGTCCTGAAGTAAAAACACGTACCTATCTTTTAACCTTAAACAGATACAATAATGGATATCTTGGAAGAAATAATATTCAGAGGAATAAGAATCGTATTCGTTATAAAGCAATATATTATACGAAATATTTTATTATTACACACAACTCTCTAAGGCTTGAGAAATGTAAAATGAGACTCATTTTAAATTGCGCAATTATATTCACTTAGGACAGGTTGTATTTTATAATCCTGAAAAGTCATATTTGAAATATTTTTAAATGTTTATGGATATAAAAAAATGTTATAAAAAATCATTACTTTATTTTAAATGGTAGTCAAAATGTGGAAAAATTTGTAGTTCAGTGGGCCTATTCATCCGGAATTATATTTGCCAAAACGCAATGGGAAACAATATATACAACAAAGTAGAGCATAATAAAGGATTTCTTTTATTTAGCACAATAACATCTGATACCTAAATGTAAACAAACATTAAATTCATTCTTGTTTTTAGTTTTTAGTCGGAAATCATCTCACGTTTTGCGGGTGTCGAAAAGCGATGTCAAGTACATTGGAAAAAAAATTATTGGATTGAGAAAAAATTTAATTGAGTCGAAAAAAAAGTAGAGCAGGATATGTGTGAAGAAATATTTTTTAGTTTAAAGAAATGTTTTCTTTGGATCTGAGGAACGCAATGATCAAGGCAAAGAAATTTTGATTCGACAATGTGCAATATTCGTTGAGAAAAATTGATTTGTTTTTGACTGTAAGAAACATGTATTTGATATGAATGGTGTATTTCTTAGTGTAAAGAAGTATGCCGTACATGAGTTCAAGAAGAAACCAATGCACCAGAGCTGACAAAAAATTAATTATATAAATTAAATTAATTCTTATTTGAAATTCTTCCATTGCTTAACAAATTTGAATAGGCGATGATTCTCAATACGATTAGGAAATTCAAAGAGCCTAGGTTCTTAGTTTCAAAAATTCCTTACACTCTGTTCCATAAAAATGGTACACAAAGAAATAATTTATTTCAATCAGTATAAAAAATTTGCTGTCTTGAAAAAGATATTTAGTACAGCTTTGTGAACCCTTTTTGGCCTAAAAGAGTAGAATCAATGAAATTCTTTACTTCGTATCCAAGAATTTGTTTTCAGTTGACAATTTTCTCATTTCTTAACTACTCAAACCCGGGGGAAATCCTCAAAGTTTGCGAATCGAATTAATTGAATCTGATCATCTGGAGGTATTAGTCTTGGGTTTATTGGACGAACATCAGCTAAGTCATTTCTGTTAACTTGAACCATTTCATAAGTTTCTGGATAATATATCGCACTGACCCACCTAGACGTATCTTGTACCATAATGATGAATCCTTGTGATGTTGTCATAACGCGATAAGTATTGTCAATTCTGCGAAAACCACCCCCTTGAACTTTTGCTAGAAGACCATTACCAAGAG